>JTDE01000679.1:72825-109270 GCA_014338405.1 Paragonimus skrjabini miyazakii
TATATATATATATATATATATATATATATATATATATATAAGCGTGCGTCACGAAGATGTAGCCAGTTCTAGCTAATGGTATCTAGCAATCTTTATAGGTTACGTCTAGTTCAGTTACAGAGTTCAAAAAATGACTCGTCCTCGGTAGCTACTTCCTCCAAAACGACACACTGTCCTCATTATGATGGTCCACCAGAGTGATTTCTTTCCAGCATAACATTTTGTTCCGTCCAATTTACACAAGACAATGCAAGTTTCCCGAGAACAATGTAATTCAGTCTGGATAATATTTGTGAACGAGCTATCCACCAAGATCTGAATAACGCAGCAAGTTGCCTTCAGCACGACACCCATAATTGGATGACGTGGTTAGGTAAAACATACTGACGGGGAGTGGGACAACACGGCCCAATAACAAGGCCACGGAACGGAGACATGACAAACGACGCTGACTGTTTTGGTAGCATGGTTATGAAACATCGCGTCAGTCCACAAAAATGACGCGATAAACCTAAAAGCGCAATGTTGTGTTCCTATTAGGGTGCAATCAACATTGAGCCTTACAGGTTATTACAACGGTGGGAGAACACGTGACACCGTGGGAGTACATACTATATTGTGCTGTTTACAAGCGCTAGCGACATTCTTAAGTGGGTGGACAAATGAGCCGTTGGCTGTTGAAGGCGCGATCAATCAGAACGCAGCTTGAGTGTAAGGCGCACTGATGGCCTTGACGCGTATGCAACAGAGCATGACGTGCTTCAGAATCTGATGTAAAACTGCTGGTTTTCGATCAGTCACTTAATTTGAAAGCCTGTGTTGTTCGTGAATGTAGCGCTTTGTTATCAATTCTTTGGTGAAAAATACTCTTGATAGCGCAGTCCATTAGGGAAGCATCATACTTTCAGTCTGTCCATTTTTATCCAACGATGCATGGTGTCTTTCAGTCCAGCATTGCTATTCAAGCAGTCAAAGTGTGGGCAGTCCGGTATTAACGGTCGCGAACCCCGGTGGTAAAAACACTGGGTCGACGGGGCTGGGCGATTTGATCTGAAATACGCGTTCACTCCCATTCCGACTGGGATGGTTGTGGCCACAGCGGTGTGTTGAGTTCGATCACTTACCCGACTGGATTAAGAGGCCTGTCCGTTAGGTAAGCCCTTTGGTTTGAACTCCAGGTTGTGTATCCGAGTTTACATTGCGTGGTCGGTCGATATGCGACTCATGCACCAAGAGAACGTGGGGGAGCATGACACTTGTATACCTCATATTCCTTAACCAGTTACTTCACGTATAGCCACCTATAAAAATTTGTCGTGACCCGACGTGCAAAAAGTTTTAATTGTATCCAGTTCCCGATCTCCTATTTTAATTGTTTTGAGGCCAACGTCAGATCCTAGCTATTTCACTACTAGCTGTTAGTCCCATGAGTTAGATTCCTACACAGACCATAGAGTACACTGATGGTTGTCAGCAGCCTTAGCTCAGAAGCAGATGATGACTGCAAGTAGCGATCTGCCAGATCCGTCCTGGAAAAGTGCTCCCTACTTTGTATCTCCTACACTGTGTTAGTTACACCGTCGCGGAATAAGAGTTAACAGAAAATTCCCGTCGCTTTCTCATTCCAACTGCGATCGGAATTGCCAGAATGGATGGGGTCATGCTCCAATTTTCTGATCGTATGGCCTTCCAGAAAAACTGGGTCTCGTTTATTTTTAATTTTGCTGGGCGGGCTACTATCCCACGGCATCGGCGGAGCAGGGGATCGCCACCGCCAGAGTTGAGGGTACGCATATTGGTTGCTTTCGAGACTGAATTGAGGTCTATAGAATAGAAAACACATGTCGGTACAGTAGACTCTGCTTCGCGTATCAGCGATGAATGTATGATGCCCTCCAGAACTGAACACTAACCTTTTGTATAGGAACTGTGGTAGTTGGATAAGGCTAGTGCCATCGATATGAACCGTTTGTCCTACCTCAAAGAAATGATACTTAGGTTTCGAACAAATCTGCCCGATGTGGCTCGTCGCTCTCCATGTGCGGCCGATAGTTTTACAAGGAAAGCAAGTAGACCAAGGATGTGGAATGTCACAGAACAAATTGGTTGAGAGCTTTCGAAGTCTTAGCTCAGCTAGTCTGTTCAGGATTTTGTGGCTGCGAAGGTTTGGTACGAAACTAGCAAGCCAGCTTGATGGTCGCCTTGAAGGAGTACAGCCGACTCTTCAGAGGTTGTAATGGTAACATTCTAATGTTGCTAACGTATCTTGCGGTCTCTTGAAAACGTCAAATCTTCTCTGCCGCTCAGGTCCCGTTGGAAATCGATATCGTCGATCCCCCAAAACTAGACGGTCGCACATATGTTTCTCCAACCGCTCGCTGTTATTGGATCGAGCCGTTTGTATATCCACCTGCAAGACGATGTGCCGGTACGACGTGTTCTGTCTTCGAATCAAAGATTTGACTTCCCAAGATCGGTTGCCTACGTTGGATCTTGCCTGCTCCGTGTGTGTTTGTCGCGGCCTAGCTAGTGATTGGCTGACAAACTGGCTAATCGGTCCTATGTGTGTGTGCGTGTCACAATCATGACGAATGGCCTTGGCTCTGTTTGCTAAGATTCACTATTGTGAATGCTGTGCGTTGTTACGTTGCGTGCTTCCAGCACGAATACCCTACGTAATGAATATGTTTTGATGTAAAGACAACACGTGTCGCGGGCAGGGTGACTCAGATGTGTTCATTACGGATGTGGCGAGAAAGTAAGGGGTCCTCAGGTAACATCGTGGATGGCGCACAATTTAGTATTTCTGAACAGTCCAGCAAGGCAAGCACCACTGGCCTGCTGAATTGAAGAGACAGCTAAGATTTGCGACCGCAGGTTGGTCTAGAAGTCTCGGATAAGTTCACGGACGGGAAGTCGCAAAACTAGCTTGTTAATAAACAGTGCTGCGATTTCTTGGTATCCATGGATTTCGCGAAGGACGACCGTACTTGGCTTGTAACGATGGGGGTATCTTCACACCTCCGGCAGCTGACGCACCTCAGCGAGCAGTCCCATTGTTGTGAGCCAGAAACGCGGATGTCACAAAGGTTATTTATTCAAGAAAGCAACACATGGGTTAAGCGCTTAGACAGGACAACAAACAAAACACTCATTTGCACACGGTATTCCGCCCAGACCATCTCGGTTGCAACGGACGTCAATGCTCAGTTCCTTTACGTAGCAAGCACCATTTTGTGCGATGTTGCACTCCGATGTTACTTTTTGTATTTATTCTGCGGCTACTTCGATGTCAAAATGCATGCTGCGGTCCCGCTACTGAATAGCAGTAGTATAGGTAGTATATTACGATCGCTCATCCTCACTACACTAATGGCATGCTGTTTGTCAGATAGGTCGGAAATGAATCCGTCTACAGTAAGTGAAGGAAACTTCTGTACGATAATATTATTTTATCCGGCATATCACCGGTGCCAAAAACAGGGGTCCGTTACTCACGCACTCCAGGGAATGATTCAGAAGATTTGGAACTGATCACCACAACAACACCCAGTCTGATTTTCTCTGTCAAAACATGCACGACAGTGAAAACAAGGACTCAACGCATTGAATCTACCTGTTGTCATCGACCCTCGAAAATTCAGCGTACAAAGAAAAGTACTTCAAAATACCGCAGTTGCGTGTTGGCTCCTGAGTGGAAATGAAGACTTGATGGCTTGACCAAAACAAAAAATGGTAGAAAATTAGAACTATCAAGAGGGTACAATGAAGTGCGACCATTAGAAATTTTATTTACTATCGTCATCACTGTGTTGAAAATATACTCGATTCAGCGCTTACCCAAACCCCGACACAATGGAAAATGTAACAGGGGACCAGTTCAATGTCGCGTTGGGATACCACACCAAGATTGGACGAAAAACTTCGATGCTTCACTTCCTGTTAGTTGTCAAATTCTTTGTTCTGTATTGCGCCAATCATCTCACAGTCTGACTTTGCGGATGCCAATGTGACCAACCAGTGACAGACAGTAATTTCTTTAATATTGTTGTACATCTATAAATGTGGTCCTATTGTAGCGAAAAGGCGTCCAATAAAGCACAATCTTTATTGTCCAACTCGCTAGTTACCATGCCACACGAGCGCTCGCGATTTTGAATCACAATTCCAGTCCACAACACCCCCTGGTTTCCGCTCGCACGCCGTGTGCACTTCTACCCGGTTTAGGTGTGTGATTGGCGCCTTCTACCCGGGGGTTTTCTGCCTGTTATACCTCGGCCGTTGATCCGATTTCGTTGAGCGATAGCTTGTCCGATCGCTCGTGCTGTCCTCCGTCTATCAACCGTGGGCTTTGACCGTAATCCACAGCTGTGTTGAGATATTCCTGACAGTGTTGGAATAATCACACCTTCAATTTGGTCATTCATTCTATTTCGGCTGCCACGTCTCGCCCGTTGGTCCGATCCGGTCGAGCGATGACTCATCCGGTCGCCCACGCCGTTCTCCATCCGCTCACCGTGGGTGTTTGAACGCACCTCCCACCTGCGTTGGGGTATTCGGCCGAGAGCTGGAATGCTCGTACTTCCTGCCTAAAAATCCCCCACACTATGTCTCATGGAAAAAACTACTTACGGCAACAAGTACGAGGTCTTCTTCGTGTTACTCGCGTGGGAGATTTTCATTTAGACTATGATTTCTAGAGCCAAAGTTTCTGGTCCCGAGTATTGCAATCACCCTCAGGAGGCTAGTAACAATTACACACGCCTTCGTTATTCACGGGAGGGGAAGAGGAAATTTGCCATGTTCTCCTGAACGTAAATGTTGCACGTCGATATAATAACGTCAGGTCTTTTGGGCTGTGAATGTCAGATTTCGAGGGAGGTTGGTCAAGAACGGCTGTTGTGCTTGTTCACTTGTTGGTGCTTACCTGATACCTACCTGTCTAACCCTAATAACTCTTAAGAACAATGAGTAGTATTTTTTCAGCGCTGCACAATGGATAAATGGGGGCTATCTTTCCACATACTGTGTTCGAATTTTCCGAAGTGCGAAAAACGATGAGGCATCCTCACGACAATCGGGTAGGTTCATCGTCAGTGTATCAGTGTTGAGTAATTATAACCTGTCGATCGACATCTACTAACGGTATTGTTACTTTAGGCGGTGTTGTCCACTTTACTTTATTTCTTGTGTATGCATTTAAGTCTAACAAAAATCAATGAAGAACAATGTTGTTATGTGCGTAGACATAAAACTGATCAACACAATCGGGGATGCGGACCGTTCAAGGCATGAAATAATTCAAGAAAGCATGATTGTGAAACTTAGAAATCATAAGTACCTTGTTTTGTTTAATTATGTACCGGCTAATGTTCAACCTTTTTACTATGCAGGAGCATTCCCGAAAAAGTACAAACTGTGATCACTATTCTAAAGGATAAATCAGAATGAACAGTTATATGTTTGTGTTATATTCGAACTCACTGAATCACTGGCAAGTACTGAAATGGCTCTAGTTCAGAGCCAGTCTTGATGCATTGGAAACAGAAGATCGGGAGGTGCAGATACATTTAGTTTATTACGAATTTCAAACACTTTTAAAAACAGCAATATGCAAAGCAGTTAGCCAGGTGATGTAAAGTAGTACTGCACTTATCACACTATACATTTCATGTGCATACGTTGCGGAGGACTCTCATGACTGACAGTTGATACACCGGTGGTATCAAGGTAATGAGGATGCTTACGGTTTGTTGTAGTCGATCTGATTGACAGGCCAGAAGTTATAGCGCATTATGGTCTGGAAACGGCTGTTCTAAAATCTTGGACTACCACTGTTTATCACTGAGTTGTTGGATAATATAAGACGACGTCAAAACGTCGGCTGGAAAAAACGAAGGGTTATGCACTCCAACATGACAACAAACAAAAACACTCATCTGCTTACGATACTGGTCTCAAAACGTCACGGTTGCCACATACACCAATGTTCAGTCCCTTCATATACCAAGGACCATTTCACGCCACCATGTCTTTCAGTGCTTCTTCTCCTATTTTTCTCGTAGCTATTCCGATGTCAAAAGTCATGCTCTTGCCTCCCTACTGAATAGAAGTGGTGTTAGTAGTATAGCGCGACCGCTGGAAGTCAATATAGTAGCATTTCGACTAAATGGTAGAAGTAACTTTGAAAATATGACAATATCACAAATTCAGGTTGTACATAAACCTATCTAGCCTGGTCCCCAATATCCATTCACATTGAAAAGACAACTAGAGAATCCAAATCAATCGCCGTGTTCAAACAGACTAACACAGTCATCCCATCGTCGGCGAATAAGACAACTATTCCCACCCGCGATCGTAATCTACGACGCCCTCACATTCTATGTTCAGAAAGTCTTGCTTTTCATGCACTTACAGCTGCATTTATAACTGTACGTAGTGGAAACGATGACTAAACCTAGAAACGTTTCGTAAGCTGTTGAAATTTCCCTTACAATAATAGGTCACGCCAGATCAAGAAAGTGAAACCATACTTACCATATATACGCAGTTATGAATAATACAAAACCATACATGGTAAATCGAATATGTCTCCGTGAATAGTACGGTTTAAAAAGTTGGTCTGTTTCAACAACCCCAAATAAAATAAACATACAATATATGTGCTTTCTGATTACAATGGAATTGTTACTCCTTGTTTCCATTCATACCCCAAGTTATCTTAGTAACGTGTGTCGTTCTTAAGAACACTACAACAGTACCTATCTAGCAAATATCTCCGATTCGGATATCTCATAAGTGTACCTTTTCTTAACGGTACAACAAAGTGAGAGTACCTCGGATGATGAAGCGCACTAAGTGACATCGTGTTATGTGGAATTGAAGTATCCATACAGATTAATCCAGGTTTACCTTAAGCCACCTTGGTGCATAATTAGTGGTACAAAGACAAGGTAGTCTGACGTTTGCAAGGATTATTTCAGGTGGACCACTTTCATGGGAAGGGATAAAACTCTCGCGCCTCTCTGAACCTGTTACCCAAGAGCGCACAGTTGTCGTATTAACGATCGTTACATATTTCATCCAACTTTCACGCTTTCCATCAAGCCATCTACTAACAGCTCGCAAAATATTATTGCTTGTGCTCGGCGTCGCCGCTGCACACTTTGATTTTGCTGGACATGTAGTGCGTGAGCCCCTCAGAGTGGGACTGGGCACGAAATGATTCAGTCCACATCTTCAAGCGAGCTGCCAACGCCAGTCTATCTGAACGTCGCGGGCGCACTAGACAATCAGTAGTTTACATTCTCTAGCCAAGCTCCTTGCTTGAACAATGTATTGTAATTGAGGTAGGACTAGTCATATGCCCGTCAGCAGATGAAAGGAAATGATTATGCGGAATGGAACGAATACGAAAGACGAATAAAAACTAACTGCAAGACAACGGTCTACACAAATACGCGGACTAAACACTTCAACATGGACAACAAAGTTGATCGAATCAGGATTACTTGAGACCATGACACCGTAATCTGCTAACACAGGTGCGTGAATCAGTCTCGGCTGAAAATAATCTGTGGGGGAGCAGTTGTCTCACAAAGGCCAAAAATACAGAAATAGTCCAAATATTTGCCTACTTATTCAGCAGTTGCTACAAGCAGCTGCTCCTTATGAATCACCCGACCAAGGTTCCAGGTGTCAAATTACGCCTGCAGCTTTTAAATCGGATGATGTCTGCTATTATCGTATACCACGTCAGCTCACATGTGGGCATTATATCACTGGACTTCCCAAGCCTAAACTAGAACAGTCGCAGTAATCGAAGCTTGAACCCGCAACCGTGTGATTGATTATATCGGGCTATTGCGACCGGGCTACAACAGGATCGAAATTCAGTATTGTTGCAGCTATTGATCGTTACTTTTGCGTCACTTGGGTGAACCATAGCCCCAGTATATTTGTGTGTGATAGTAGGATTCATAAGTACTTCGATCAACACAACTGTTAGAGGGAACCTAACTGAACTTCAGATGTAACTGCCAAAATTTACTTTCGGGATCAGGTCGTGTGGCTTGCCGTTCTGTACAAGTTGTTGGGAGAAGGCACTTTTTCCCAAAAATTCGCATTATTTGCAAAGAAAATGGATTTCCTCATTTTCTGGGAATTAGAAAGCTCGCCAGAATTCTGGAACGTCTGAGAACTTGCGCTCGCTTCTGACTGGTCCATTCGGCGACCTAAGCCCAAGGCCACCGCAAACCTATAAATACAGTTATTGTAAGTCACAATTTTGTCTTCGGGCTGAGCAGCGAATAAAGCTCGTTTGAAGGTCGTCTTTATTCTTATTTGTTGGGGGGTATAAGTTGCGAGAGTTGGGTTGCGATATTTGCGCTCTGATTTTCGTACCGTTTTGCAATATCGTTGTGTTCGTTCGTGATAGAGATACTGCTCGCGGTCTTTGCGTTGTTCTTGTCTTTCTCTATCAGCTGGAGTCGTAGCACAAGTCTCCAGCACAACTTACTTCATGACCAATTCCTTTTCGTGGGATCACGTCCTTTGTTCAAAACAATCAATGAGAAGTAACTGTATTCGTGCCAAACCGCCGAACCCTAACGGTGCACATAAGGGAATTGGGACAAAGAGAGCCCGGGCTTGATAGTAGAAAAACAGTATTAAAACCACGTCATACATGAAGCGCGACTGTCCAATAGTAACACAAACACATGGTTGGTGGTGTTTGTTCTCGGGTTAATCCGTCATGGTGTCCAAAGCCAAATGGCGCAAGCACATAATAGTCAGCACAAGTGGTTTGCACTGCATATATGAATGGTTCCAATCACGCACCTGTTTAGTGTAAGTCGATAGAAATAAGACCGGGAGGCGTGTGAGTGTAGAATTTGGTGGTCCCGGCGGTTAACGCTGTTTCGTCAAATGATAGACTTGCACAGGTTGTCCCAGAAGTGTGGACCTGAATACAAATCCCCAGAGTCCTAACCAAAGTATTTACCCAACAGGCACGCCTCCTAACCGAATCGAGTAAGTGAGCGACCTCACGATCCCGATATAACCATAGAAAACCCAGCTGGCACGGGAGACTATGAGCTTGGTCCCATCGTCCCGACATTTTGTCCACTGCGGTCCACGATCGATGATACCTGGATGCTGGCACGCTCCTGTGAACATTTCAGCCTCTGAAAGGTAACGGCGAACTGAGAACCAGCATATACCGCCGACTGCGAATAGACGAATTAAACATACGACATTTCCTTAACCGATTATATCGCCATGACGATTATTTTCAACCAGACGACGGATAATAAAAATACCATTCACCACCAAAATGGATTTACGAGATTGAATGAAACCCAACGTTATCTTGATGACGCAGCAAACTGCCTTCATCACGACACCCATATGTGGATAACGTAGTCAGATAAGAGATGTTGATAGGGAGTGAGACAACACAACTCAATAGCAAGACCTTAAGACTTAGACGTGACAGGTGGTGTTTGTCGTTTTTATAACATGCCTACGAAACGTCAGGTCAGAGCCCACAAATAATGAAGCTAGTCTAGACCTGCTTCGGATTCCATTAGAAATTGTTATTTTTCGATCACTCCCTTAGTAATTTAAAAATCTTTACCGTTCGTGAATGCAGCTTTTTCTTCCTCATTGTTTGGTAAAATACTTATCGTGATAGCTCGGTCCGTTAGACGAATATAGTCTATTCGTTGACAGTGCGCTCTGTTTTTGCTGACGATCCAGTGGTCTGAGATGGTCTGCTTATTCACGACTGCAGTCATCGGAACGTCATATAGTCATACGATCATGAGCAGCTTCCGCCCACTGAACCTTTGATAACCCATTTGGATCAGACCCATCAAGGTAGTGTAGTTGAAAGCTGCGTCCTCACAAGATCTACGATCGATATTACTACGTCAATGAACTGCTTGAATAACCTAATGGTATCGAAGCCTCTAATAAACTGGATTTGAAATACTTGATTTGAAGTGTTCGTACAACGGCTGCTTCGGAATCCGTTCGCCGGCCATCCTACGAATAAATCCCAACCAACTATTGTCAAAGTCTCCAATTCCCCGGA
This sequence comes from Paragonimus skrjabini miyazakii, assembly GCA_014338405.1. Lineage (NCBI taxonomy): Eukaryota > Metazoa > Platyhelminthes > Trematoda > Plagiorchiida > Troglotrematidae > Paragonimus > Paragonimus skrjabini miyazakii. Next base: position 82,928 of record JTDE01000679.1, read on the forward strand.
AAACATTTTATTTCCCTTGCAAAAGTCCGGTTTTCACAAACGTTCTCGACTCTTCCGTACTATTTTTGGCAACCAGCCTATACTCTCCCTTCATGAATATTGCCCTGCTGTGTTGCCTTTACTAATGATTGGTCCAGTTTTTACTTTGTCTTCTTATTGGTCACAAACCCTAGAAATACGAACGAGTTTGTGACCTGGTTATCTTCGCAGTGAACACCATAGTTAAGCACTGTTTGAAGATCAGTCTTCTTTCTCTCTTCATGTGTTAGCCTCGGGTGGTTGTGTCCATTGGGAAATTCCAGGTTAATCGCGTATATTTCTATCGTCTGTTACTCACTGTTCCTTATCCGTTGTTCCGTTATCCGTCGTGCTCCTATCCACTGTTCTGTTATCGGTCATAGTCAGTTGACGTGTTCACGGATCGTGGATCAAGTTACGGCAACAGGGGCACTGATTGAGCTTCCCCGTAGCATCAGTTACATTTGTGTCTGCTCGCCGAAGTACCTCAGTGTTCGAAACAGTGTCCAGGTGACGGATATTCAAGCTGCATCCCATAAATTGCAAACAGAAGAGGATCAAGTACCACCGGGTATGTTGATTCGACCTCCAGGTTCGACTACCGCGCAACAGCGAGGACAGCGCTATTACAAGGCTGACAAGCAATGTTTTAATTTTCAAGCTGCGCTTCTTCCAGATACGTTTCCCAAGACATCCGAAAGCAGCGCTACCCTCCTCTACGTGAGCTCGCAACTCGTGGTATACAGGCAGATCCGTCAGCAGATTGCTACATAAGTAGTAGTGATAATGCGCAAATAGCGTACTATTCCACACGAATAATGGTAACCGAACTGTCAAGTCACGTAACAGGCTGGAAGCACTGGAGTATCGATTATGCAGCGGCAACAATCCGCATGGAATTCAACTTCAACACCGTCCTCAGAGTCCTAAGGTCACGTGTGGACAGAATAGGGATGATGTTGACACACAGCCCTGTTTCGCGCCGGTGACAATTCTAAGTAATCGAAGGTCGAGTCACACGATTGCACCTTCGCCTCCATACCCACATCTAATATTTGAATTAGGATTACTAACTTATCTGGACATCTATAATGACGAAACGCCATCCACAGTGTTTCATCACCCACGGAATCAAACGCCATACTGACATCCACAAATATGGCATGCAACAGCTAGTTTGGCTTCCAAAGCTTCCCGGCATCTGTCAAAGTGCCGATGCCATATCGGCCATTCTGTGGTTTCTTGGGAATCCACACTGCTTCCAAAAATTATTCCCCCTCGAGTAGAATTTCTTGTACAGGACGGCTCAACAGACTAGATTTTCAATATCTACCTGAAAGCTGCTTGTTACCATTACCCGTTTTAAATAAGAGTGCATCTTTGAAATCCTGTAGGACTGAATCCTGTTCGCAGACTGGGTGAATTAACTGAAACGGGGCACGATCAAAAATTAGATCATCATGCCTCAAAAGTTTACCGAGTGACCTACTTTCATCTGCAGCATTTCCGTTTCGTAGTTGTACTGTAGTACTCTATATCCTGCCAAATCCCGGTCAATATCAAATGACTGTGATATCTTGTCGGGTCAGGCTACTCACGATCATCCAATTAGTGATAGTCAGACGGTCTAATAGGTTAGCAAAATGCTTGCGCCGGACACTCATTATGTCCCCCGGTTCAGTGCACGAAACGCCAGAATCCGCCCAGATCAATATTTTAGTCGAGCGAACTGATGGGATAATACTCCACTTGAGCGAATCATAGAACTCATCGTGTGGTTGACGGTCCGCATAGCGCTACTTTAATTCATATCACTATTTCTATCAGTCGTCTTTGACTCGGCGAAGCCGTTCTGCGAGTTGACGGCAAACAATCCAGAATGTGTTTATTTTACTTCATTTCTTGGGTCTACTGTGAAAACAACAAACGTTCTTTCTTCTCCTTTATAAATCTGCAGATAACCGTATGTTGTCGCCGAGCCAGTCGGGGCGTTTCCTGCCCTGGATACTGATTTCCTCGACGGATGTTATCGCGGTTTGCTTTTCGAAACGTTGTCACCTATCGCTGTAGGCGGTAGATTTAGAGGCCCTTTGAGAGGATCGGCAGCTACACACCAAAATGGCGTCATCGTCAGAGTTCTCCATCAGTTTCACAATCAGTTTCTGTTGCAGTCTGGACTATCTACAACAAACGGGCTTGCAATTACGAATGTATACCTTGACCAGTCTTGATCAGCCTATGGTTCACGCTTTCTTCAGCCACTCGCATTACACGCGGGATACATAGTTCGCGAATGTCACGCTGTTGCAGTGATTCGGACACAAGCAAATGACGACTGTCGCATCGTGGGTGAATTTACCTAGTGAGTTCCACGCAGGTGGAGTAGATGCACGCTGTACTTATTGACTGCACCAAGACCACGGGGTCTGGAAACATCCGGTCAGGTTATTAACTGTTTTCCAACTCTCGCGTTCAAGTCTCCCAGAAGAAACAATCAATCATTCACCGGTGTCGAGCGGATTTCTAGGAAGAGTTGATCACAGAACTAGGCTTTTATATCACCAGTGTGCTACACAGTTGGACCGTAAACGTTAAAATGCAGCAGAGTCACCTCGACTGAGTTGCATGCGCATGGACATGATTTTAGGGCTAATGCAGTGCGGTTCGTCTATCATCGAAGAATTGATTCGATCAGCGACTAGGAAACAAATAACGTGCTCTCGAGCAATTTATGCCGAGTAACCTATCTAGCATCTGGTTCCCGAAGCTTAACTTGGTCCACAAGTCTAATAAATGATATTTATTATAGTCGCATTCATTTGTACACTTTTGATGATTTTGGTTTTTTACCTGCTTTTGTTTTAGTCAAGCCATCCTTTTTGTAATATCCGTCCCGGGGCTACAATCACAACTCGATCCGTGCCTCGCTAACTTGACGTGCCTTCTCTGTAAACTCTACTTTCCAGGGTCGATACAAATACATGAGGGACAACATGTTGAGTCCTTGCTTTTCATTGTCGATCGGGTTTCGATAGTGTCTACAGACTGGGTATTAATCTGTTGGACCAGTTCCAACACATGTCCTAATGGACAGCTCTCGGCGTCCGCGGGCATACTTCACGTTGGTGTGATGGACGTCTGCCGGAGTCACCGACTAAACAGTTTGACTTATGAAACTATAAGATAGATGTTTACATGGGGAACCTTTTCCGGATCTATTTACTCAAACGTCCGATTCATTTAGAATTGAGAGGCAAGCCGGGGCCAGGGACGCCGTGAACGGAATGTTGCTCTCTCATTCCATTTACTGCTGTGAGCAGTAGAACCTATTGAAACCTATATCAAACCTCTGAGGTGTGATTCAAGATTTCAACCGTACGGGATAGTACATCGGCGACCACAATCAACCGTTGGACGATTGGAGTGTCCTTTGTTTAAAGGTACCTTTACTAACCCCCTTCTTTGGTATGAGGAAGCAGTAGTGTTCAACTGCCAATATGGGCCTGCTGTATATTCATGTGTTTGTGTTACATGCAAACCTAAGTGCCTAACTGCTTTTCGTCGGGCTGCCCCCTTCGACCTACCTAACATGGTTGAATGGACCTAAGTCCTAATCAATATATCCATCGGAATCGAAACAGCACCCATACCTGAACACCACGCCAAGGTAGCAGAAAAGTTCCAAACACACACGCATATGCGTGGCTTGGGTAAGACACAACGTGTAGACATACAAACTTGCAGCTTGCCAGATGCATATGCGTTTTTCTATTTGAGTTGGTAGTGCATTGTACGTTATTGGTTGGTTCGTAAACGCAATCGTTTCAAGGTTTCAGGAAAAATAATGGAAAATGAAGGAAAGTAATGGAGTGTAATTTGTCAACCCTGAACACTTACACATAATGGACCCACGTACTGGTACAACGGATAGCAACATCAATATACAATCGAGAGATACAAGCGGACACACACAGGTGCGATCAACACTGCGTTTCGTTTGCGTCTAAATAACACGGTCTGCCCTGTAACCATGCCTTACGTGGTCTTTAGTGTGCGCCAACCGTGCATGAACAATGTCCAGCCAAAACATTGCCAGATTAGGCGACCAAGCTGGTGAAAACACGTGACTAAGGGAACAATAAGGCAGACTGATTCTCGGGTATGCCTTCACTAAGTATAGTTTGGAATATCTCAACGGAGCCAGCCTCGATCATACAGTTAGATAGTGTTGTCCAGAATGAGCAGATCCTAACTGAGAAGAAATTCTTCCCTCACTTTAGCCAATTCACTTAAAACCAAATTTCACAGAGTGACCTCTCAATCGTCAGCTAGTTCTTAACAGAAGGATGTCTTTCAGTGGATAACCGAGATATGGAGTATTTCGGAGGTTAGGAGTAGGTCTTTCCTAATTTATCTGAAGCACACTGTGAACTGACTCAGCGTTGCCATTCCTCCCCAGTATGAGCTTATTCTGTGCCCAATGTCTTTAACATTAACGTGTTTCTGAACACTTTCAACAACAATCTGGAATTTCCATATATGATCTACATGTTTCCTTGTTAATAGATGCAACAGAGTAGTACATTATGAAGAATACTTTTGAGTTAAATCGTCCACGGATTCTGGATAGGAGGTTTGACGTCGTTTGGGCCTTTCACCTCTCAGTACACCACTTGTAGACAAATTGACATTGTCTGTCGCTATGGTCTCTGCGTCACTTTGGTTTGCTGTTGTGTTCGGAGAACTCAGTGCTGTTGTGATGGTCATCGTGGATTTCTTTATGTCTTCTCAGTGGACCACAAATTCTTACGTCTATGCCATTGGGAAAGGTAGGTTATGTCGTCCTGTAAAGTATTTTTATCTTTCGGGCATTACAACTTACCGGAGTTGCGTCAACGGCGTTGAGCGGTGCTGGTGAAGATTATACTAAGGATGCGGCTGAGTAGTTACGTTTTTGGTACTGTGTTTCATACGGTAAGCAACTAGCTAAGAAAAATAACATGAAATATATCTTCCGTTTGAGTTTTCGACCAGTTCAACTCTTGGTCATACAGGTTTCAGTCAGCTGTACTCGCGCATCTCAGTAGGTGTTTGCTCATGTAGGCGGCAGAAACTCAGTAAACCACCCGATAACCATGACATACGTTTTTTCATCCGTAACATCCATCTCTCACGCCGCTAAAAGATGAGCATACAAGGGTGATGTGGAGGGAACATGTTCAATTATCAAGGTTGGTTAATAAACCACATAAAAGGATTTTGCCTGTAATATGCAGTAAATAGTTGATTATTACTGCTAGAAACCTTCAACCGATTTTTAACTGTGGAAGCCCTAAGCAGAATGAAGTTGTTTCAAGTGTGAAAACATGCGGGTTATAATCGTCGATATGGACCATGAAATACCGTGCTAGGCCGATTCCTCAGCGCTATCAGAAACTGTAGATGGATACCGGGCTTTGTATGGTGGCGCGCGAGATTTGAGCAAATCGTTTACGTGTTGTACGCGCAAGGGGGCCCGACGCACAGCGGCCAGTTAGTGCGATGGAGCAGACGAGGGAACCTATGTGCGTCGGGACCCCAGAGTCAGATCAATTCGGTAAGACTGTTTGGAGTGAAGCAGTGGTACCAATCTTTCACTATGTGTGGACGTTCTAGACTCCAACTGATCTGTTTTCTTTTGTAGTTACGTCACCATGAATGTGTAAAAACAGATCCATCAGTAAAGGTTATATCTCACACAAACGTGCGTCGTGGTTGCATGGAACCACTGAACTACGTCCAAACCCTTTTGCTGGTCACTTTCTTTCAGAGCAGCCCCGTGAAGAAACTTATGTCGATAGAACCGTAGACTACCTGGTTTTCGTCATATCGACCATAGACTTTTCGAAAGCTATTTTACTGGTGGATAGTTGAGAATGTGGTCGCACAGTTGATGTTGCGGTCTTCTCCGTCACCAATATCAGCGTAGATAATCACACTATTTCACGCAAACGACAACGTTCAAGGAACCGCCTCTTCATCACATTAGTGCCATAGGTCGGGGTTTAGATTTCTCTAGATAGTGTCGCTCGAAGTCATGCAAAGTGTTTAACAAACCTAAATCTGAAAACTTCGGCAAAACCAACTCTGCTTTATCGGCATCTCTCAGCTTCATTACGCAGATCCTGTTGCTAATTGACCAACATGCATATTTTAACCCGCTATGTTAGACTTAAACTTACCAGTGGGATAGGTTATACCTGCTACAAAACTTATCGGTCGACTGACGGCTAAAGCTTGAAGCAACAGGATATCCCAATTCGAAGCAACTGCCTACTGCTGGGTGAACTGAAAATGGAACATTATATCCTGCCACAAATTTCGTCCTATCCCCGCCACACAAAAGTACCTCGTGCCTGGGACGTCCACATATGTCCACGTCCGTTTTTCCAAATGCATCCATTACTCCGGCAAGCAGTCTGTAACACTGCCTCGACGCCAACATAAACGAACGTATTGTCTACAGGATGAAAATAAAATATTCCTACCAAACAACTGGAGGGCTGGATGTTCAATAAACGGGTTAGGATAGGTCATTAAGTCCAGAGCAGAATCAAATTCACGAACAGTTGTTTCTGAACACAGAAAGCTGATTTGAGTCGGTTGATTGCGACTGCTTCGCCATACCGTAAGAATCTTGGGCTAGATTGATGTAACATGACTCTGAATGCACAAGATGGATCGATAACGTTACCAGTGGTCAGGACATGTCTAGCGACTGAGAAAATTGGCTGTTTACGTGTTTCAGCAACATTGCCCTTCTCCAGTAACACGGACTTCTGTACCCATTTAGGTAAATGTTCCTTCATTCTGAAGCTCAGGCATCTCTCGATTCTGCCTATGTAACTTTCTCCGCAGTTACATACAAATCAGTAAATACAATGTGAAGTGGCATCGATAGGTTGATCCCCTTTGACTGAAGGCACCGGTAACTTCTGAGTCCGAGCAAATATATAAAGTTCAGCTGCATTGAAAGTTTGCTTAATCGAATTCCTCAACCGTTGTTTTGTTTGCTGCATAATATAATCACCCTTGAAAAACAGCTTTATGTAGACCTTCTTTTTCTCTACAGTGACCACCTCTTCGGATGGTACATTTTGTTTACTGTGCCTAACTATGAACCTTCTGGGGTAACCATTTGATTGTAGGACGGAAGTAATCAGATCTATTTCTTTCGCAAGACTGTCATGCGTACAGATTCGCCTTGCCTGTGTAAAAAGCGTATTCACTAGTGTTCGTCTATGTTGGACCGGTGTGAAGTTGCTGAAGTTTAAGTGTTGACCGGACCATCTAGATTTTTTATATACAGTTCTTTTAGCCGAGCCATCTTCTCGACTACTTATGAGTATATCTAGAAATGGCAGAAAGTTGTTGACCTTAAATTCACAAGTAACCTTCAAGTTAGGGTGACAAGCATATAGACGTTGCACAAGGTTATCTATCACCTGTTTAGGTCGACTGAATATTAATGTCGTCGACGTAACGCTTGTAATATGACAAAATTTATATCTCCGTAGCTAGCTGTTGCTCAATTTTTATCACCCAAAAATCTATTAAGATGGGATCTAGTGGACTTCCCATGGCTGCTCCGTCTTTTTGATGGCAGGACGGCTAAAGAAAACGAAAACGGACATTCTCAGTACAGAGAAGAAAGGTTTTCTTCAGTATGTCGATCAGAAGTGGTAATGTGACTCATTTCAACAAGCTCACACATATAGTCAATCGTTTCTTGTGACGAAACATTTATGAACAGTGACTGAACATCTACAGAGTACATCAGTTCGTTAGCAAGATTGATTTTGTCCAAGTCAATGACCAATTCAAAAGAATCCTTAATGGAGTGTGTCTGAAATTTTTGTCTTACTGGGGTTAGAGTAGCGACTAGCCGGTGTGCCAGTTTGTGTGATAAGAGGAGTTTGTCATTGCCAAAATTGGCCTAAGTGGCATCCCAGAGTTGTGCGTCTTCGGTAGGCCGTAAGGTTGGAGTATTGACGACCCACACGACTTAAGAGATTTATACGTTACTTCATCAATAATCCTTGACTGTAAAAGCAGCTGAAGATGTCGTCTTATGCGGTCTTCTATTTCTGTAACATTATCCGCTCTCTTTACTCACTGAAACTTTGTTTTGTCATACAGTATTGAAAACATCTTCTGAACATACGCATCTTTGTCTAGAACGACAGCCCCAGAGCCCTTGTCCGGCTTAAATATAACTACGTTTTTTGACTTAAGCTCTCTTAACGATTGCAGGTGTTGCCTCGTGATTGCACACCGGCTATTACTCGGAGTCGTGATGAGTCCATAAGCTATATCGGTGAACTTAATCTTTAACCGACCTAGGTTCTTAGCATTAGTTGGTCGAAGATCAGATAAGTGTTCAATAAGATTCTCATACTGGGCTTCAACACAAATGCGATCAGGCTTATGTAATAGTATTTTATAACCAAGACCTAAGGCTAACACTTCTAACTACAGTGAATTTAATTGTACTGAAGAACAGTTCAGTACGTACTTACTGGGATCCAGTGGAATTGGTTCCTCACCTTCCTTCGTATGTAACTTCCGCAACCGACTGATATAGATCCTCTTTGTACGACCGATGATTTTCTTGTAGAACGGTGTAAAAATGATACGACAGCAAAGTGTCAAGCTTTCGACGACGGATAAAAGACGGCAATGTGTCTGACGCAAACCAGCCAGTCGCATTTGAGCAATTTCAATGTGAGAAGTCGCAATAAGTGGTCCGGCCCATACTTAAACTTCAGCAGCTTCACACCGGTCCAACATAGACGAACACTAGTGAATACGCTTTTTACACAGGCAAGGCGAATCTGTACGCATGACAGTCTTGCGAAAGAAATAGATCTGATTACTTCCGTCCTACAATCAAATGGTTACCCCAGAAGGTTCATAGTTAGGCACAGTAAACAAAATGTACCATCCGAAGAGGTGGTCACTGTAGAGAAAAAGAAGGTCTACATAAAGCTGTTTTTCAAGGGTGATTATATTATGCAGCAAACAAAACAACGGTTGAGGAATTCGATTAAGCAAACTTTCAATGCAGCTGAACTTTATATATTTGCTCGGACTCAGAAGTTACCGGTGCCTTCAGTCAAAGGGGATCAACCTATCGATGCCACTTCACATTGTATTTACTGATTTGTATGTAACTGCGGAGAAAGTTACATAGGCAGAATCGAGAGATGCCTGAGCTTCAGAATGAAGGAACATTTACCTAAATGGGTACAGAAGTCCGTGTTACTGGAGAAGGGCAATGTTGCTGAAACACGTAAACAGCCAATTTTCTCAGTCGCTAGACATGTCCTGACCACTGGTAACGTTATCGATCCATCTTGTGCATTCAGAGTCATGTTACATCAATCTAGCCCAAGATTCTTACGGTATGGCGAAGCAGTCGCAATCAACCGACTCAAATCAGCTTTCTGTGTTCAGAAACAACTGTTCGTGAATTTGATTCTGCTCTGGACTTAATGACCTATCCTAACCCGTTTATTGAACATCCACCCCTCCATTTGTTTAAACTGCTCAAGGGAACCAATTGTTTCAAATATCTACCAAGTTTGGCCAGCATCCACTATTCGTCAAACGGGTGACCGGTTAACCTGTTCACTACTCGTTGCACTTTCCCGCATGCCCTAGCTAAATTCCGTTCGCCTAGTGATGGCGACGTAATCTGTTGTCAGTAGTTTCCTTCTCGGCACTGATCGATCACGGATTTCTGTTGAATACTGCTCGTTCATCCACTCGCCACTGCACTCGACTGAGGATAATTCAGTGATACTCGGCGGGCTTAGTGCTCGGAACCAAAATTTGGCAATCGATCGGAGTGCAGAATCACGATTTTATCAGTAGCATATGCGAACTACTGCTTAGTCGATGGAACTGAATGAATTGGTTTCTCTGATTCATACCGTCAGTAGTTTGACCCACAGGAACCTACTACGACGGAATTTACTACTGATTATCCGTCTGGAATGGCCGAATATTCTAAGGTGATAATGCTCTGACCGGCCGACATTACCTCGTACGGAAGTAAACAGTATTGCAACGAATCTAGGACAAATTCATACCGAGTACGTTTTCCATCGGTGTGCGACACTGGAGATATGATGTCCATTCAGGCGGAGAAATGATAATGCGTGAAACAACGAATGAATGTTATTCGGAAAAAGTCATCTTGACGGTAAGCATCGAGAACCTACCCAACGTACGTAAAAGGAAGCGAATCGCGAGCGACAGTCATGTCGTTTACCATCCCAAATCTGAGGCGGCTAACCGTCGCTAACCGAACCTGAACATTTGTTTTGTCCACCAGCATGCACGTGTGTGGAAGTTCTGTGCAAATTGAATGTTGAACATCGCACCGCTCTATTTTGCCCAACTAAGTGCCTGTCGGTATACAGGAAGCAATCCTGAGGCATACAGTGAACAAACTAAATATTCAACCGTACAAGTGACAGCAAATGTTGTTACCCTGACCTCATTCAGGGCGCTGATTATCACCCGCCTGTAGGTACCGATACAACCGTTTTCTTCTAACTTCTGCTGTCTAGATTCTATGTCAAACGTTATTCGGTCCAGCGACCGTAGCTGGCCTTTCTTGCAGGTACCGGGCCAACGCGGACGCAGAACTTGCATCCCATGCACGCGTCGGACAATTTTGGGCGGTTTCACCCACGCACTGCGGGGGCGTTTTAATCATAGTGTAGTCGGAGCAAATCCTCAGCTAGACCGCAAAATCAAGCCGAACAACGCAGTGCATACTGTTAGGCTGAGGGCACGTCGCGTGGGTCGCGCGCTGAGCGAGGGTAGATCTAATACACACGGGACCAACGTACAGACGGACGCATAGGGCACAGTCAGTGTACTCGGTTTGCTCCACCGATCGGAATGTCCAACACCACTCACAGGAGCGTGGGGCCAACACATCACATGTGGCCTCGTAGGACGAGTTGCGTATGCGCAAACCATCAGGGCCAGTCACGGACTTCGGGCAAAGTGGTCCACACAAATTTGACACTGTTCAGTTTGATATCTCACTCACCCCATTTGATCACAGGGTTGGGTGACCTTGAACATGCAATGGCACGTCAGACACGTACGGCGATCGACCTCTACAAGACTGCACTTGTCTGGCCAGAGCACGAAGGCGGTGAGACGCATGTGCGGTAGTTTGCTACCTAATTGGTGGATTCGCCAGGTAGCAAGTGTACTTCACGCGCGTATGCCAATCTTAACAAGAGAGATGGCCCGGACGGTTGGGTTGCTGTTATGGTCGATGCTTGTAACTTGCTGTGTAGAGAGCTTCGTCTCGAGCATAAAATGGCAGGATTTTGCCATTGGATTAAAATTTAATTCGGACTTGATTGCATGTTTGGGTTCCAAGTATGCTTTAGTATGTGAATATCACTCGGCTTACATTGATGCTTCGGTGGAAATTCACAAACTGGATACTCATTGGGTTCCTGAGAACTACATGCACGAAGAATCTCGTATAAAAGCTCAGAATGTTGGAGGTTATTTGCCGAGGCTGCCTACACGATCCCTATTGGGGCTTGTCCGGGAGCATGGGGTCTTAGTCACTGTAAGTCATTGTTTGTGTTTTAACTTTGTCGCTGCCTGGTTCGTCTCTGATGCGTGCTTGTAGATGACCGTCTCTCATGCGGAACAGTTCATTTTCGATCTAGGGGTTCAAACGTACATGTTTATCTAAGCGTACTTTAATTTCATGTGTCCACCTTCTCGGAAAGCTGTCGGTAGCTATTGTGATTTATCTCTCGTCTGTTTTCGTTTCCAATTGCAAACCTAGAAGTTGCTTATACAAACCAGAGGGATGATCGTGTGACATTTTAGTAGGATGGTTGTGAGTTACATTGACAAACTGGTTGTCTCTCCATCCAGTCACAACTGTGGCTAGGCCGACGACTAAAAACTGTTAATCTTACCCGATGTAAGGTTCTGTTCACACTGTTTCGGTACTTAGCCACAGCTATGTGCTTTAGATAGTTTGCTGCGGATGAGTCCCAGCTGCCAATATACGTCGCCCTTCTACAGATGGTGGCGTTTCTTACTCCTTTCTTTACAAGCGACCATCGTGGTCATGCCTTGTCCACTAAGGTACACCTTTCGCTTAATAGTCGGCCAACTCTCTTTAAACCTCAGTATGCCAGTTCGGTGTGCGATTTGGACACAGTTCTTCACCAGACTTACGGGGATTCGTCAGTTGCGTTTGACTGCAGTTGAAGGAACTTAAGCAAGAAGTCTTAGATACGCATTCCGTATGACACACTGAACGTATCGGTATGTTCCGTATGATGGAATGGAGACACCGAGTCGTTACATTTTTTAAATTTTTCAGAAACCACAGCGAGGTAATTGGTATCACTACTTCATAATGCAGGCGTAACGGGCAAGAGCAAACACGAGGAGGTGTAACCACTGGACGAAATAACGCTCAAGACCACTAAGTAAGGCGAACTCCAACAGTAAACATTATACATTCTTGTGTTCACCTGGTACCAACAAGAATTCATTGTCAATAATAAGTTATGGGACATGAAAATGTATGAATTTCGGTCCCCACGACTGTGCTAGGGAAGAATGCATTGCACTTCTAAAAGCATGCAGCCAGTCAACTATTAACATAACAGAATTTATCAACATCGTGACAGCGAATTGCATTTGTGCAAGCGTAGCAATAGACAAGTCAGGTGTTCGTAAGAAATGGATCATCCAGACAATCGACACTGAGAATCAAGCGCACATGGGTGAAATTGTAATCAGCAGACAACACCGATCGTGTGGTCAGTATATCTGGTCAACACGAGTTGAGGGCTGGCTACCGTATTCTTTGTCTAACGGCGTATATATTCACACGCAGATTCGGATATTCTGACGCGATTTCATTGACACTTCAACCATTTTTTAGCTCTTCCAATGGGTTGTATGAAGGCATTTCGTGCTGGAAAGTTAATATTGTTCTGTAGAATGAATGGACTCCGTACGGTTTTCGTTCGGCTGTATGTTACTTTGTCACGCCTTCCTAATCAAGAAACTACTCTTTTTAAATTATACATCACAAGAATCTTGTACGGCCACTGATCTAGCAGTACTTTCCTTACTGATGAATCAACAACGATCGTTTGCCCAAACAAACGAACAAGTACTATAAGAAGGCTGTGACGTGGACCTCATTCGAAAAACCTGTATGGAAATTGAACTACTGACAAGTATGAAAAATAACCGTGCCGAAAGCACAGTATCATCCCGGGTTGATGGTGCATTAATCTAAAATTAGCTGTTCGCTTAGATGCCAAATACCTTGAGAGCCGGATGTGATTTGTCACCTAGTCGATATTGCGGCTGTTGGCCACATTAACCTAGGTCTGTCACTAAACTAAGTGCAATGTGGCAAACTCCTAACTGACTAACAGTTCGTTTTTCATCTGCTCGGATGACGTGAAGATGCGGACTGGCCGGTTTGCAAAGAGGGATGTTTTAACGTTCCAACAGGCGTTGCTACGAATGCATTGAGTGTAATGAAGTGGGTGCTGCGAACGGCTGCGAATCGCGAACATTAAACTTAGACAACTACTTTTGATAAGTCTATCCACACTCTCACTGTGGTCACTTTGTGGTGCACTTAGTACGCGATTCAATATCCATTGTTCTTGGACCTATGGCGTATCACATCGTCGGGACAGTAACCACATCCCACACCGCTCACGTGAACCGTGTTGATTTACATAGATGTGAAACTCGGTTGTCATACTCGCAATCTAACCATCGATCCTGTGCTAGCGGAACCAGTTTTGTTAAGCTGGAAAACTGAGCGGTCCGGATTGTTTGTCTGAAATGCACTGAAAATTATAGAAAGGCGTTTTTCAGCGTGGCTCAGGCCGTTTGATGGGCATAGGATTTACGCACTGACTTTTCGGAGTGGTCACCTGGACCAGATTAATAATAGAGATAAGCGACTGCATTTTTGGACTACGACACCGAATCTATCGGCTTCTTTTATAGACATGGCAACGACATTCGAACGACCAGGGTATGCTAATCAGATACGCAAGCAGCATTCTGTTAATGGAGATCCATTAGAAGGAAACGCTGTGGTTGATCATAAGACATTGTGATGTAGTCGAACGTTAAGTTAGATTAGTTGGATTGTGACTTGAGTTTCATTTTGCGAACTTATGATAGAATACCCCATGTAAAAACAAGGGACCAGCCATTCGTCACTTCTCCGGTTGTTCATGGCATTGGAGGTGTCCGGGATGAATAGGAGGATGAAGTTAGGAGTGTTGCACTAAACTACTACCAGAACAGATGATTCGGCTGCCAGGGAATTTCATTTGTTGGTCTGGATGGACCACTGAAATAAGTCAACCGGTCTTACGGAACAAGACCACTAGATCTCACTGCTCGAAGACCGTCGAACAATTCAAAGGAAACTTCGGAATTCACCTCCTAAACTTGTCAGCGGTTTGGTCAAGTGGGAACGTCTGAAATTACCGTTATCATAGAATAAACTATCAAGTGTTCCTACCTGTCTTCAGTGGTCTCAAAATTTGTGTGAACGTGAGGAGGAACAGTATCCCTATCAGTTAATTCAATAGAGTACTCGAAGGTATGACATCGGTGAGTAGTAACAATTGATTAAGCGTCTTTGTTCAGACTAACAGGAGGTTGCATGGGTACAATAACACTTAGCATCTGTATAATGCTCCAAAGTCAGTCACGTGCACTTATGCATACAATGAGCAGAAAGACGCATTTATTTACTAGTCGGTTGTAGACACATCCCAAATCGGTTGAAAAGCAAGAATAACAGGCTATTCATGCATATTCCGAGCAGAAGATTATGTAATCTATCAAATAAGTTGAGAATCATCCACAAACTATCGCGAAACCATTAACTGTTACACAATTCTGATACAACAATTAGATGAGTGATGAATCACAAGTGTCGCGCAAATAGTAACCATCCACAATTGACCATAGTTGAAACACTGGAAGCACGGTGAGCATGTCTCGAGAGAGACGAACGTGAATAATTGGACCGACTCCATATTTTCATCCGATATAAATAGTTCAGTTAGTTAAAATGAGTACCGCTGTGAAGTGTTCGTAATGTTTCCTGTCGAACGGTAATATACACGTGTTTGGCACTCCATTCCTTATTCAAGAATGCATGATGTATACAGACACGTCTGATCAGAAGTCGTATATGGTTCGTCTGTCTCGCTGAATTAGAATAAATATGCCAGATGACATACCGCCAGTCAACTGTTTAGAAGAACAACTCAAAAGTTTATATTTCTTCAAAATGGAACCAGTATACTTGAAGTTGTGCGCGACCAATTACATTGTTTAAAGAAAATGTTTTGCCCATACTTAGCAATTGCGGACTAGACATGACAAGCGCATGTCTTTAACTCGTTACATCAGGATGCTGGTACGCTTTGACCTTCCCCTAGTCGCTGTCTACATCAGCTTACGAAATGTTACAGTGCAGTTAGGTACAGCCTGAGGAAGTACTTGTTTATGTTAGACGGTTGTGTATCGAACATAAAGACCACAACGTGAGATAGACTTGTGTTGTAGAACTTTGGTTTTTGTGCATCCGTACAATTTATTGCGAAGACCTCGAAAATCCCCTTCATGTGTTTCAGTAGATCTGTGTTCATCCGCCAACTTTCGTCGGTTTTAATGGTGGATCACACGTCTGGGACTCACGGGGTAGCACTGTAGTCAGTCGTCTTATATAACCGGTTGTTCTGAACACCGGAACGGGCCGGCTCAGTATTCCTGCTCAGTGCCCAGTGTGCCATTTTCTAATTGTCAGCTCCATTTTAACCGTTCAGTCCGTGCTCTGCGTCGCCACCCTAGCGATGGGTAGTTCATTATTCAACAACCGTACCGACTGAATAATTTTGTTGACCTTTTTTCACTAAGCCTCTCATACCCAGTTTGTGAAGTTATCGATCGGTGCTTCGTGTAGCATACTTTCGTACACTGATAACGATTGTGCGTCGATAAAGGTCGTTGCTCGCATATATTCTTCGCATGTTCCTCTGACTTGACCTTGTTCGCTTGCCTGTCTGGTTTGTATCAAAACAAGTTCCGGCTGCGTTCCTTTATCTCCGTACTTTGATCCAATACACACCGATACAATGATGGCTAAGACCTGGGCAGGGCATAATCCGCTGGCAAGCCCGGACGTGATGTGGAAAAGTCACAGCGCTCGACTCGCTATTTTTACTCATGCGGGGTACGGATGGTGTTATCCGTGTGCGTAACAATGACTGACGCATCACGGTGCACTCAAAGTGGTCGAGGCTATGTCGTAAATATGTCACCTCGATTGTGCGGGCCACAATCGTGCTCAATCGTTAATCCACCTTTGACCAAATTTGGTTTGAATCCTGCCAAACCACCTTTTATTGGTAGTCAACAAAGATTGAAACGATGGGGTGAATGAGAAACATTTTCTAAGCTTTTCAGAAGACTATCTAGTTGTCCCGAGAGTAACAGGTGGGGATAGGTCTTGAAACGAGAGTCGAGGTAACATACAATTCCCTGATTTTAATAGAATGAAGGTAGATGGAAACGGAGATAGAGATAAAAACAATACAGTCAGTCACATAACTTATTTCTTGAGTTCACCAGTTTGAGGCGAGTAAGTGGAATTAGAATGTTAAATACGTGCCTAAGACTTTTTGGATGAGAAACCCACTCAGCCACCGATGTAATTCGAACAAATCGATCGGAGTACGACCGCCATTTACTGGCGAGGTTGTAACCGTCACCTACCTATGGCATCTCTGGCCTTCGTGATTTCAATGACCTCTGATGTCAATCGGTAATATGCATTTCCAACTCCTCAGGTATGTTGCCCGCATTTAACTTTGCCATAAAATTGCGGAATCCACAATCCCGTCTTGATGTTCCAGATTACTTCGAGGTGGTTTCACACTCCACTTTCGATGTTCGTTTATTCTGAACCTTGGTTCTCGCTCAGTCTGTTCCACACAAGCCTGGGGTGGTTCTGGAGTTATACTTTGTGCACCTGTGTACACCGTTATGTGTTCCGTTAGTCGGCACTTCGTTTGTTCTCGTCGATGATAGTGGTTTGGTAGCTCAGACCGATGTTCTAGGTATCCGGATGTTCGTAGATTTTAGCGTTTAGTTTGCAAAGGTTTCGTCACAAATCGGGGTGACCTTATTTGTGCATAAATACTTGTCTTATGTTCATGTTATCAAGAATTCGTAAGAACTTTCAACAGTAATTTAATCGATGTTTATCCAATGTGATGAAATGTTTGCTACTATTTGTCGTGTCAGTGTTTACTAATGTACTCAAGACAATGACATTGCAAAGCACCAGGAAACTACTGAGAGCTGATGTTATCTCATGGGATAAGACAGATGTAGCTATCAATCAAATTGTGACCCAAGTACGCCTTGACATGAATTACTTTATACATGGTCAGAAACTGATGCGAAAGGGTTCAGTGGTTTGACTAATTGATAAAGGCTCTCCCGAAGTGTTCGTTAAAATGTAGCCATTAAGGGTCAATTATCCATTGCCTTAGTTACCTATGAAATGGGAGAACTGTCGCTATTCTACACAAGAAAAGGAAATCGGAAGCTGTCCGGAAGGTTTTGCGTTGAATAGGCATCTGATATGTTTTACGAGAAGAAGCCACATTGCATTCGCCCGAAGACGAGTTACGGATTAACTGAACCTGCGAACGCGCACAGAAAATGATCTGCCAAGACTTCTCTGCCTTCGAGACCTCAGTTGGTGTAAAATTTGTGAAATTTAATATGTACAAATCATATGCGTTTAAACAACACATCATAAATTGTCGATATGTGGTAATATTATACCAGTCTGTAGTAATTAAAACCCTTTCAGTCGGTCACTATCCGTTACCCTTTGATAAACTGTGAAACTGTCTACAAACGTTTACATTCGTGACTATGCATAGCTATCAGCATTGCAGTCGATATACGGTTTCTCAATTATATAAACGCTCCCCAGCAATACGACACACAACCCAGTGGAGAGCTGTCTTGGTGTATCTGAATAATTTTAATGACGCATACGGAATTTCTTTTAACAGCATATTTAGACAAATCGAATTTGGAGATGTGGGGGATGGATAATTTGGTTCACTTACTGTATGTCAAGTGTAAATTCGGTTTGGCTGATGTGTATTCTAAACTGGGGTTTACCGGTCTTAAAATTGATCCTGCTGACTGCGGATTATTTTATGGTAGTTTTCTTTATCCATTTCCGCTTCATAGAGTGCTAAGTAGATGATTATGGGCCAAAAGCGATCAAAAGTGTTGTAAACCCTCCTAACGGTACGCTGGTTCGATCTCAGTATAGTGGTACGCTCGATAAAATCGGATTCTCATCCCGGTAAAAATTCACACGAAAATCTCGGTCCTGAATAGTACCGCGACTGTTCCTTTATTCGCTTCCAAGGCAAGCCAAAAGACGCGTTCAAAATAAGAAGCTTTGTTCCGCTACAAATCGTGTGCGGTTAGGGCAACAAGTACAAAGTATTTATAGGGCACATCATGAACACATTCCCACCACATCATGAGGAAGTGTTAGGACCACACATGTGCATAGCGGTATAAAAAAAAGTCTCAACCGATTTGAACAGTTCCGTTAGTTCGGGCTGAGTCGAGTGGGTTTTTTTCCTTTCTCACGACGGAGGCGCCCTAACAAAAAGGTTAACATACGAATGGGAATATGGGGACAAATGAAAGCTTAACCGGCAACTTGATTGTTGCTTGTTTGGATGTAATTCATCATAATTCTAAGTGAACAGAAGTCGGTTGTGCATTATTGGCTGGAAGTGCCTGTCATTAGGCGGTTACATCATTAATGTGTGTTCTGTTCACTAATTTGTTGCATTGTCATTTGTTTTGATCACAGCATTTCTGTCTGTTTCGTGGCGCTCGTGAAATTCTTCCGCCGGTTATCAAGGGTCAACAAATATCTTGAAATTACCTTGCAAAATAATTTTGCGGAACTCCGAGCCTTTTCAAACAACCTGATCGCTTGGCTGTCGTAGCAGTTTTAATTTCTGTCTGGGATCAGCGAGACATCTTGCCCATTGAACTACAGTTAGTACGCTCACAGACGTATGCGTCCACATTTTGTGCGACTGCACTTATGCGTTGAGTTCAACATTCGCACGTTGCAGAATCGGCCAATCTCTGGCGTGAACGCACTGTTATTTGTGGGCGCGGCTAAAGACGACGGTCACAGACTGAAAAGTGATCAGAAATGACTGACCTACGACTAAAAAATCCGTAGCTGACATTATAGTAATGACCGGTCGCACTACAGTTACATTTAACACGCTACACTAATCAAATCGATTCCATCAACTCGATTGCTGAAACCTAGACAGAATGAATCATCATGTAAATTGTGCTTGACTGGCGTTCAAGATAGCGCCTTTCTTGAGACCACTGGCGATGTCGAAGTTGTCCCATCCACGGAGTTAACATTTAACGACAGCAGTCTGATTCAGTTTTGATTGAGAGGATTTATTCGGTTGTGGCCGTGGCGGGAAAGTTTGTGGGTGCTTATTGAAACAAGTCTTGACTGTTACACTTGCCTCTAACCAGAATTATGCGACCGCCCTCAGGCAACCTAACGACCAACCTCAAAACTATAACGTGTTCATTTCTGACAACTCATCTTCCAATTCAGCACTAGATCACAGCTCCGCTGTTGTCTACCGTGCATCTTTTTTCCTGAAATAAGATATTTTCTTAAAACTTCCGTTTCTTTCTTCAGAATGGCACGATGTCCTCAGTTACTCAAGAGAAAAACACATTTTCGAAATTTACTTTCGAATTCGCCTCTTTACGGATGGAAGATGCTGGATGGTATTTTTGCACCGTGAGCTATCAGGATCTTCTGCCGGTTACACTGTACACCATACTCTCGATCCGGTCTAATTGTGACCCCAGTAAGTTTGTCTTTGTTTCGTGTCACGAACGTCCGATCACCGTCGTACAATATGGTGTGTTTGGATACTTTGAGACTGACTGTTTTATTGGGTGCGGATCTGGTTCATGGACACCTAAACGACTGTCTTACTGTCAGTGTGCATAATAGACTCTTATTCACTCGAGCTATTTGTGATGTAAGTTAAGAGCTGGCCGATCACATCCTGCCTACTAATGGTTTGCCAGTTGACTTGGTTGTTATCACTTGAACATCAGTCATTCGATTTTGGGATTCATATCCAGCAAAACTTTTCAGAAGGTCCTTTGCATGACTTAAATTTCCCTCTCACTAGGGTGAACTAAAAAATGACTACATAGAGAAGCGTGACAGACAGCCGTTACTTTCACTGCTTCAAACTATCCATTTATTTCACAATGTTGTGTTACAACCAACGGTTTAGCTCTGGTCTACATGCTCTTGAAACACGCATGCTAACTACTGTGACATTGGTCACACACTGAGGATAGTCGAGTTTATACGTTTGAACCTCATGCCACAAGTGTTTGTGAGTGTCTCGGGAGAAGATTGTAACTATTTTGTTAACTGTAATCGATGTTTTCATGTTCAGGGCTTCTCGGTTGAGTTAAGTCCGCAGATTTTATCGGATCTCACGGACACTGTTGTCATGAGAACGACAAGGTAGCGAACAAGACTTGTTTTCTGTGTTTGATCATCAGGCTAATTACAACACAATAAATATGAAAACAGTAACTGGGGTGAGTCAGAGAAACGGTCAATAGAGGTTATGGATAGCGTGTGTGTTAACAGTTACGCAATCACTGTTCCAATTCGTGAGCTTGACTGATTGTGGGCCAGGGTAGATTAAGTGTCCGCACGAACTTCCTCTGAGCACAGAAGTCAGCGTTGCGTAATCGGATATTAATGGCCTCGGCAACGGCCAACATTCGGAATTTCACCATCTTTGATCGATTCCTTGGCACTCGGTGAACAATCTGAAAAGCGTCTTTCTTACTGACAGAATGATTAGAGTTAGCCAACTGAGCAACAATCGCGCTTGTAACCGTTTTAACCACACCACTGTTCAACCACGCAGGATGATGTTCACGCACTCTGTCAGACAATCGCCTTGTAGTACGACCAATGTATGATGCTCGACACGAGCAAACAAATGAGTACACACGATAGCTGGTTGTAGAAAATGAAAGTTTGTCTTGGAGTTGTGACATGATAATGGGTGTTGAACGGAAACTCACGCACAGTTGGGCGGCAAGGTAGGTTGTTTCGACTGACTTTTTGAGCTTCCTCGAGATGACTTCGGCCATGGGATCACCCTTGAAAGGAAGGCTGTTAAACGCAAGTTTCTTATTCGCAGAAGGTGACTTAAATTTCAACTCTACCGCCTGCATCGCCTTCTGAATGAAACGCATTGGGTAACCATTCTGCATGAACACTTGTAGAAATTCTAGCTCACCTTGTAAAGTGTCAGGAGTGCAGATCTTTAACGCCCTACCCGTCAGACATCGTATAAGGTTTCGCTTTTGATTTAGCGGGACGAGACTGTCAAAATGAGTGTATTGGCCACTCCAAGTTTGTTTTCTGTACACATGTCGTTGAATTGAACCATCTTCTCGTCTTACTATGCCAACATCCAAGAAATTTATTGATTATCTTACCAGAATGAATAATGTACTAGCTGATAGCTCAAAATTCATGAAGATGAATACGGAAGAACACAAAACACCAGCTATAGAAAAAGCGATATCTAAAACGTTGCGTGGAATGAAACAGATGATGAAACACAGAGAACAAGCCTTGTTCGCTACCTTGTCGTTCTCATGACTTCATTGGGTATTTTCAAGCGCATTAAACAATCCAAGGACACTGTTGTGTATGTGTGCAAATAGGTGAATTTCAACAGAACTTAACTCTTATCTAATGTTCTTTCCAAAGGGGCTGACCGAAATGCCTGTCCGGCTTCAAAAGCTATAATCAAATGTGAACAGTGTTCGATTTATTAACAAAATTCCAGCATGTTCAGCTTTTCACTTTGAAATGAATTTGTACATCCTTCTTAGTTGCAAACCAACAGGCGTCATTATCGTTCGTACTCAATCTTCTCGTCGTTACTTTGCTGTGTTGCGTCGTTTCTAAATTTTGTTGCATATGTTCATAACCGTGAACGCTATTTCTCAGCCCTTCGACGTCGTTCCCGTTCAGGCCAATATGTTCTGATAACCTACATATGCACTAACCGGTTTGTTTACGTAAATTTCAGTAGAAATCGATTTATTGTTTAAATATTCTCTTATTGTGTACTGGTAAGTAAAAAAAATAAGAAGAATTGTTTTGTTCAGTCCGTACACATAAGACAGGTTGATGAAGTCCACTGTCCTCGATTTTTGCAGTACTAGTAGAGGTTACATGAATACATGAGTTTTGGTGCCCGATTCGAATCTGTTTTCCCTGACGATTTCAAATCTCTGGTAGTTTTGAGATTAATCAGTATGAACGAACTTGTCACCCAGTCTACGCATTCTTACGTTACTGTAGGAGACCCATTGTATTAGCATTTCTGCATGTAAAAGCAAGCTAGGACCTTGTGTGAGAAAGGTCTGTCTCGCGATTTCTAGTCGCTGCGGATTTACATGTGGACTAGCTTAATATTCGCTTACTCAGAGTGAATGAAACAATTTCGATCCATCTCTTAATAATTTGTAAGCTTGTGTCGGTCATGAGTGCAGCATTTTATTAGCAAGCTTTCGGTGAAAAAATTCTCTTGATAACGTTGTCCATTATGGAAGTATTGTACTTTTAGTTTGTCTATTTGTAGCCACCGTTACATGCTGTCTGCCAGTCCAGCACTGCCATTCAAGCATTGAAAGACCCGCAGGCGATGTGTGAGCAGTCAGGTGTTATCAGTCACTAACGGCGGTGGCAAAAACACTGGGGCGATGGGATTGAGCGACCTTACCTGAAATGCGCGTTCACCGCCGTGTGTTGGGTTCGCTCACTTGCCCGGCTCGGATAGAAGTCCTGTTTTTTGAGCATCTGAGATTACACTTACTGGACGACTGTTGTTACTGTGGGTGTTTCAGTCATATCTTCGATTGTCATCGCATCTGTCAAACTGCCACTTCGATGGCTACCGCTCTGGCACCCGAGATAGAGCTTGCCCGAGTTATTGGGTCATTTGGACAACGATGAGGGACTTCTATGCCACTTTGAGTAGGTCACAAATGTATACAGAGACGGACGCTTGGCTTACCAAGATCGTTGTCCGCGTGCTTTCTACGCTGTACAAGCACACCCATGGCCTCAACACTTAACGCGTACGTGTTAGTCTGCACTCCTGCCAGCCTGGCGGCTGGGTCTAGTCAGGTTTGCTTCGTTTACTTCCTGCGCCTGGCAGATCTGTGTTGTCTCATTCAGTAGGAACCAACCAGTTCCTGTGGGCATGTTAGCAATACGATCCCTTTCACTGTTGGAACCCAGAGAATCTCCTTAGGATATCGTAAATTGATATCAAGAGATCTTAAACTGGAGAAGGTGTAGATCTCCACACGTGCACTTATTTACCCGGACACAGTCATACTTCTCATCTGTGATTCCCCATTTAACTCGACCTTTTTGCAAACCCATTTATCTAATTCCTCAACTAATCACGAAACGGAATCGATTTTGGTCGTCACCAAACTTTCCCAGGAGATTTATGTGGAACTCAGACAAACAGGTACTTGCTTGCATTTATTAAAATGCGAGTGCGTAAACAGCTGAAAATTCGCCTTTCGAGATGCAGAAAACGTACAGTTAACTTGACCTGACTTGACTTTATTAGTAATTTCTTCGTGGAGCTCAGGAATGCACTTATTGTATGTACAACACTACCGTTGTGGGTGAAGTTTTGTGGATAAGAAAACACACTGCACACAAGAAATGTGGTACCCATAAACTAGTGAAAGGTAGTTTTAGACTATTACAAAACCAGGTTGTTTTATGAAAAATGCACTTTCAGTGTATGCTTGCACGAAGGCCATCGTCTGAGTTTTGCTTGAAAACCAACTAGGGGAAATCAAGTTCCAGACATATGCGCTCTGCCAACCTATCTTTCAGGAATAGTTCGCTTGTTACCAACCCGGCAACGAAATATTTTCTCCAACCAAATAAACAAATCCTAGTAGAAAATAATAGGCTGAATTTTCTGTTGCGGTTAAACAAAGCTCATTACATTCAAACAGAAAAGCAGCTGCGATGTAACGTTCCTTCGTCGATCTGAGATATCAGTTCGAAAATAAATTCATGGACAAAAGGCGTGGACTGATGAATGCACAAATTTTCATAGTTTCATCTCTCTGAAGTACAACTTAACTTTAGGAGATTGTCCGGTAAACGGAACGCACAAGATATGTACCCTTCAGAATGAAGTAAATTACATTCAGAGAAAGTTGATTGAAAATAGATGACCCGAGAGATTCACTCATAAAAAGTTGCATTCCAGCGTTAATCCGTTCAGACAGCCCAGACAATGCCGATTATTATCTATCTATTGCATAAGTAGGTTAGGAGCCGAATAATTGGCCGAAATCAAGGTTGCCTACCACGCGGCAAGAGTTATCGCATTATTCAACATCTGCCTAACACTGGTGTTAGGTCTTAGAGGTAGTTTTTGTAGCTACTCTCTCAGCTGTTGCTACTGCCAACCGGGTCGCGTTGGGAGAACCACAAGGCGGCTACCGGAAGGGATTCGTGAACACCTCGATTAGGCTCATGTCAAACGCAATCGGGTCCTACATGATCGATACCGGTCATCGAGTTAAGCTGAGTCACGGATTGTCAAGCCCACTTTACATCGGTCAGCGTACGGCTGTTCTCAGCTATGATGGACACATTAGCTGTGCGACCTCGTCTGGTTTTGAGACTTAGAGAACCTCCTACGCACATCCAAGACTGAAATCGAGACACAGGAAAGTTATACCGAAACATAATGAACTTGAGAAGGCATGGTCGATTATTTAGGTGGAAATATATTTACATTGCTTGTGATAAGTGAGGGTGGATTGTGTCAGATGAGATTTCTGCTGTCAAATTCTTCCAAGTTGTAAGTTGGTGTGAAATAGTGAAATAACTAGATCGTTCACGAGGCATGCCGTTACACCATGCACGATGTGTTGAGCCCATAATTGTGCATAAGCTTTTATGCGTTCCTATTCCGTTCTCCAACATTTGTGGATCATGTCTCACACTCTTCTGGCTACATTTCATGATTGGCGTTGCCATTCTTATAATGTTACCCTCTCTTGCGGAGCGAGGTTCTTCTCGCATTCGCTTAAACCTACTTTCTCAATTCTAACTAATGTTTCATGCGATCGTGTTACATAGCTTGTTTATAAAAATTGTGTGGAACTTTCGTAGGTCTTAGTTCGTAATTTGTCACAGGCAAACTGTACGTGTCTGACAACCAGTTCATAGTTTTCCGGTACAAACCACTTCTTGTCAGCTATGTCTTAAGGTTGACATATTCGCGTCAGTTGGGTTAATTTTGACACAATTCTGGCAAAGTTATACTTGTTAATCATATATTAACTGGTTACTGCCAGGTTATCTGGGCCTAGGGGAACGTAGTGAAGGCCAATCACCTGAGTCGTTTACGTTGAAACTGGATAACCTGTTCGCTATGCTGTCACGTCTTAAAATGCTTGTCTATCTATCAATTTCTGGAGGTGTCTATACCTTTTTCCATACTGGTTTCTCTTTTAGGCATAAGAATTTATCTTTCGTGCAAAAGCCTTTCGTTTCAGTGCAGTAGAATTTCTCCATTATATTTTCAGGCTGTGGAAGTGGCTTATGATTGGTCTAATGGACTCATAGTTTGCGGCCTTTCTGATTGCGACTGCACGCATTGGCTGCTGCACTAGGACAATGTCCGGGGGAACACGTGAGTTGTGAAGGCCGTTATGTGGTCCAATCGGGGTATAGAGTCCAGCCCAGATGGGGCAGAGAGCACAAGCCAATGACATTGTCCTAGTGCAGCAGCCAATGCGTGCAGTCGCAATCAGAAAGGCCGCAAACTATGAGTCCATTAGACCAATCATAAGCCACTTCCACAGCCTGAAAATACAATGGAGAAATTCTACTGCACTAAAACGAAAGGCTTTTGCACGAAAGATAAATTCTCATGCCTAAAAGAGAAACCAGTATGGAAAAAGGTATAGCGATGCGACGAGCCGACCCTAAATCACAGCTTTGGCACCACTGCG
>JTDE01000679.1:119361-133433 GCA_014338405.1 Paragonimus skrjabini miyazakii
AAATGAGTTATCCATACTTTACTTTCCCATCTGATCCGTTTCGGCTGATTATTGCTCATTCTTTATTTAACCCTGTACCGTTGCTTAGACACGGTGATATGGTAAATTGTGACCAATCACGGAATCCCAAGGCCCATTCTGACGAATCTAAGGCGTGGTATGTGATGCACACCTTTGCCAGTGAGTAGTATAGTAAAAATAAGAACGGGTGACTCGCGCGCTGAAACTGATGGCATTCCTCAGTGTCAGGAAGGCCGGAAACCGGGTTTGACAATTGGAGACGTATGCATGTATTATGTGGGGCGTGTCAACAGAGTATTCGACGCTATCGCATCGACATTAGGTGTGATTACACGTCAATTCTTTAAAATTGAGCTTTTTGCATTCCTCTTTACGTCGTTCGCATTTAACGAGTTTCTGACAATAACCAACTTCGCAGGCCATGCATCTTTTTCAGTCACATCACTGTGTTGTGAATTAAGTGGCTGGCTTTAATACCAGTTAGGATAGTAAAAAGTTGCACGTGTGTCGAACGCAAAAAATATTTCACGAAAACCAGCATAGTACAGATCTACGGGAGATCAAGGCTAGAAAATCTAATGTTATTTGCAAATAGGTGGTTAGTTTGGTTCTTCTGAAAGCACTTCTCAGATAACATCGCAATGGAACGAATATATGATATGCGGGGTTTGACTTGGTTAGATGGTTTGTTGAGAGCGACCGATTAAGGTACATAGTAAACCGCTTCCAGTATCCACAATTTTCTTGATCCGTGCTGGTGGTGAAAGTTTGTTTTCTGGTGTAATTTCTTTTGAAAACTGCGACTAATTGTGGTTTATGTGTCTTCAGTCGTACTGTCTCGTTACCAACACAGTCAGCAGATCCTAATGCCACCTGCATGAAGCGCTTCCGCTAATCTGATTCACTCATGCCAGAATGTTGTGCAGTGGGTTATCGTTTGCTGCGGACACTAACAACGCTTATGGACTGCGATCGATCGATTGTCCTGGCTGTTTCAGTTCTGCCTTCAAATGTCACGGGCGCCGTCACGCTTTTCCTCTGGGGCCTACCGCGACAGTAGGGCTTACAGAACCTACTAGACTGTTCGGAGGACGACGATCGATGCCTCTAAGGTGGACCACCAATGCGTCAACAAAATGATAACCGGTTTGCCAAGCGTGTTGTCTCTCGGAGTTCATCGTTGGCTGTCTGTATTGAGTGTGTTGTACGGACGCACTTGTATGCGGTGCTTGCATTGCATGCCCAGATGAGGTGTTGTCAGTCTTCGTGTCTGTTAGACCGGCATTCGCGTGTGGGTGGGTTATCTTCCTTCATTCCTGCACCTGCGTTAGTAATCTCAGGGACCTTCTGAATTGGTATCGAATCACGCAGAATTTGTTTCGGATCATCCTAAATTGAAAACGTCGCAGCTGGCTGCTGGAGCAAAGAAGTGTTGTGACTGCAAACGGCGACCATCTACGAAGCAGTTGTTCACTTTGGACAGATGGAATGTGTTCCAGAGGATTTAACTACTGACGCATCTGTTGAGTTACATATCGTATTCGTCCAAGCACTATCCACGAGTGTATCAGTAACGATTATCTGCTCGAAAAAAATGTTGACGATTGTCCAACTCCTGTTATTGCATTTATCTCCTGATGTTATCAGTGACATCGTCGGACTCTGGGATGGAAACGGGGGAGCAGGTGCTGGAAACTGATGATGGACTTTATATGCACACCTGTACAATGTTTGCGTTACGTTAGCCCTATAGTCAGTTGTCGGTATACGTAACTTTGAGTCGCGTTATCACAGCAAATCCTGAAACTGGAAAGCGTTTAAATTCAACACTTTTTCAGACATGCATGCAAGATCCCAATTCAATGTTTTTCTCCCAGTTTCGGAAACTGTGGTTGTATTTCGCAACGTAACTTGGTACACTGGTTTATCGTACCACGAATGGGCCATGTCGTGTGTCGGTTGTGACTTGAAGTTTAATTCCACTGAGATCGCGGGGTCGATTGGGCATGATCAGATTTAAGCACTCAGCATTTCGATACCATTCACTCACCATTTTCACTTCAGTACTCTAGAGGCCGTCTTGTAGTATTGTGCTCTGAATGTGAAATGTAAGAACTCCTCTTAGTGACTAGTCGAATCACTGGTGTAAGCGTTAAAGCCCGTGTCATTGGGACATCACAAGACGGAATTTTGGTCAATCTCAATCAAACATCAGCACTGGACTCGAGTTTCTTTCCTGTTAGTGTTTGTCAGTAGTGCATATCCTTGCCATTGCAGCGAGTTGAATTCCGACCACAGTTTCATGAGTCACCCTTGTTGACCACTACGCCATTGATCTCACATTAGACATGACTGAATTTTCATATCTAGGCTCTCAACCTCGTTCATTTGTGAATAGTGCTGAGAGTGCCCGAATTTTTCTCGAAAAACACCTGCGTAAGGTGTCCTAAAGTGTTACCAATTTCCTTCCTATGCCCTACGTTTTCGAAGCCTTATTGGGTTTATTTATGATAAAGGCACTTTTCGAAATATTGCTTTTACTATTGTATGCACTTCTAAAGATGCAGCGAAATTTGTTTAGAGATGTGCAATCTCAGCTCACTTTCTTCTTTATCCAAATTCTTGATGGGAAAAGGACGTTTCAAGTTTTTACTATTTCACGTGAACTCGGATGAGTGTTACCCTTAAATGGAATTCACCGGTAATGGATTATTGATCCGTGCAAACATTTCAATGATTTCCCGTTTGGTGTGTAAACACTATGAGAGGATCGAGAGCATTGAAAGTCGGGTACTTTTTGAAGACTGACTACTTCATTTATAGGAGCGTAAATATACACTGAATACTGATATGTTTTTGATGACCAGCGTTTCACAGTCGCGGTTGTGGTGAACACCTGTTTTTTATCTATCAGCCTGGTACAGTCGTGAGTTTGTTTGTATAGGTTATGTTTTTACTGTATTTCTCAACTGGTGAGTTTCAAAAATATAGGTCAACTTTCTTTGTACGCACCGTCGTTGTTCAGTACGTTTATTTCATAATTTATATACTCTCCACCTTTGCCTTCGTTGATAGGCCCTTCTAACTTCTGGCTGGTTTACTCCACTGCAATATTCGGAGTACTAATGGTGGTGATCTGTGTTGCTTACTACCTGAAGACGGCAACATCTGCCGTGAGACGACTGATAATCGTCTCACATCCGGAAGCTAGCTCACTGAAAACACATTTGAATTTGTACGAGGAATCCGGCATTTCACAGGACTATCCTTCATCGTTGGATTCCCCAGATATTGTTTCCACCCCTGTAGTTCAATTCGAACAACTACGTGTTTCATCGTGTTTATCTGCGTGTTTCGTACAACTAAGACGGCTGTTCAAATGGAAGCGTAAACCGTTCACCGAAGGGTATGAAGAAAACGCTAACGGAGATACAACGTTCGGACACTGCGCAGATACAATGACTCATTTGGATAACCGCTTCACTAACGAATATCGTATTCGACCAGATAAAAATTACGAAATACCACGCGAACGTATAGTCGTCGGTTCGGTCCTTGGCGGTGGGGCTTTCGGTGTAGTTTACAGTGGTATCGCTTGGGACCTTCCAAATCACAAACGTGGGCCTGTTGCAGTTGCTATCAAAACACTAAGAGGTAACCGTGTTTCCGTTCATTTTTAACCTCATTATTTTGTGCCTATAAAGTTAACGTAAAAAATATTTATTCATTGTCAACCGTATTGACTCGAAGTTAGTGATGCTGAACCCAGTGTTGAATTCGTCTATTGTATTACGTCGATGTTAAATCGGGGACCAAAATCTCGCATGGGTTCAAACCACATTGGATCTCGAACTCAGAATACCAATTTTGCAATTTTGCAAGTTCCATTGGAGCCTCAGTGGTAGTTCTACCCATTTGTTCTGGTTGATTGATACCACACTGTAAGATGGTTACTCGGGGAGTTTTTACTCATTTTAATAAGGGATTCTTCATCATCAGGTTCAGAAGGTCACATTACGTCATAATCTTCCTGGGCAAGGGAAAGATTGGTTTACAAGATTATATAAGGCATCGCGGATGACACCTGTGCACTGGCTTTTATCCGTTTTACTAACTGAAGGATAGACCAAAGTAGTTCCAAAAACAGAACTTGCCGTTTTTGGACTCACAGAAGTAGAATATACAAGCGAATTATGATGACTATAGCCGTGACTAGAATTCGACAACTCATTAGTCCTGGTTGGCTGATTTTCACCCCGTAGAATGGACAAAACACGCTAGTCATTTTGATGGAATGACTCTGATCTATCAGAGGTGCTCACTTGGTTGTCTCATTGTTGATTAGGGCACGACGACGTGTACGGAGTCGTACGGATGAGCATCCGGTATTACTGCCAACACAATCAGCTCCAAGTATTTTACAGTTCTTTTCACTCGCAGACGTATTGTTAAAAATTAGGTCCAGCCGGGCGGAAAATTACATTTTTCTTGAGTTTAACGGCTTGAGTTTATTTAATTCCATCGCTATGAACGTGTTTGGGTAGGGCTTACCTGATCTCGTTGACGAACGGTTTAGTGCTGCCCTAATTTTTGTTCTTGTTTCAGACAATTTCACTGAAAGTGATGTTATCGACCTGATGAAGGAAATGGACATTATGAAACAACTGCACTATCACGAACACGTCATTCAATTGCTCGCAGTTTGCACTCAGAATGGTGAGTTGTCTAACACGTGTGTGAAGTTTTCGCCACCTTGTCGAATTATTTGGTGCTCTGGATGATTGCGATCAAAATACGAATGTTCGTTCAACGAACGACGTTGTCACTTCCAACTTATCGCGTTTCTTTAACTAGTTACATGGTACCTAAATCGGAGTGTTCAATTTTGAGAGCCATTAGCCGAGGTTGCGCTATCATCTTTCCCACTTCCCAGACTGACTTCAAACCGTATTTGTATCTTCCACTGTTGTATTGTGTATCGTTTCCATAATTTCAGTGAGTATCGGTTTGTTAACGGTCGTCATCAGTAGTTGACACCTATGTTTGTCATTATGGGTCCTTGTTATGGGGATGAGACTTACTTTAAAAGATCTTGCGTTACATCTGTACGATCTCAGAATTGATCGGTAAGTCTTAGTCGATGGGACCACGTCTTGCTGTCAAATGCGAGCGATGGATCGATGCCGGTAGAACAAGATGTTAAGGCCAAATAACTTGAGCGACGTTAGTAACCCAACTCGTCCAGTTAGTAAAGTTAGGAGACAGTAGTGAATACAATGATTTGATATGGTACTAAATAGAACAATAAAAGAACAACTATAGTAACCGTCATTTGTGGTTCCACGTGGAAACCACAACTGTACAGAATCGGTAAGCTGAATAATATGGCAAGTAACTTATCAAACGGACACTGCACAGTGTAACCAACGTAATCGAAAATGACACAAGCGTCAAGCGGAAAAGAGGGTCAGTATGTAAGACGAACAGCGTATTAAGGACAGTTTACTGTTGCACCAATAAGAAACTAAGTTGAAGCGACTTTAACGAAGACGGAGAGCTGCTTATTGTATAAGAGAACTGTTTGATGGACCAGTAATAAACTAGAGGTTGCCCTTCCAAAAATAGTCTTCTTGTAGCCAATGGCAAACTGTTGATGCTACAAAACTGTAATGAACAGAAAGTTGGGATTCATGACGAGCCCGACACAGGCACTGGCTATATGCTGAAAACAGATGAATTAGTGTTAACTGTTGGTAAAAGGGTTATCGTCTAGATTAGGCGAACATGATAGTTTAACAATATGGTTTGGATAACGAAATCAGACGACCATTTTTGCAAGATAGTATACCATTTCGTATGTTTCCGTCAGTTCCCACGTGTTCCGATACCGTATTGGAGAATATATCTATGTCATATTCATATACGGTTACTCCTTCCTGATCTTCCAGGGTGTGAAGCAAGACGTCTGAAGATGATTGGAACGTTGCAAAGGCCGAACGACATTCTAAGAAATTCGTATTGCTGTCCGTTCACACAAAAGGCGGTTTTCGCTCTGCTCTTCTGTGCTATTGGTAGTTGCCAATAATCGGAATGCAGGTCTATGAGAGATAGTATTTGAGCTTCGTGCAGGTATGCAAATATCTCTTCCATTTGGGGCATTGGAGAGGCGTCTTTGATTGTTACTTGGTTCAGCTCTCTGAAATTGACACAAAATCTGTAGGTTTCATCCGCTTTTACAGTCAGCAGGACCGGCGACGAAAATGGGCCGGTTGTCCGTTTAATTATTCCCTTCTCCAGCAGTCCCCTTAACCACCTCTCCAATTCTAGTATCAACTTGAATGGTATCTCTCGGCATGTTGTTCTGCACCCCATGTCTGGCTACAGGTCTATCGAATGTTCCATCCATGTACGGAAACCGTACCGGTCATCCACACTAGTAAGTAGATGGTTAACTCATTCACACACTGCTTGATAGCTGGAAAAAGGCATTCTGACAGAGATATGGAAGTGACCCTGCCCATTCGGCACTGCTCATTCGTCACTCCGCGACGGAATTTCACAGCATCACCATCAACACGCAGCTCGCTTCTCTACAGGTCTACATTTGCCTTCAGTCGACGTAGCAGATCGGCACCTATTATCGTTTCTTTCACGTCTCGAAGCCTGGCATCGTCTATCTGAACTCCAACATTCTGAGTCCCCAGTACATTTGACTCTGTCCCTCCGACCGCGATTATATTCCAGTTACCGGGCGTAACGGGCAATCCTCGTACTTTGCTTGTAATTGATGCCCCCGTATATACTACTGCGATCGTTTGTTCTCTCTCTATCAGCACTTTTACTTGTGGAGCGCCCCCATGAGAACTACCGAAAAACGTCTGCTAGGGCAATCGCGGACAGTGTCTCACCCCGTTACAAACAAAGCAAGGATTACGGTGTGGTTGCTCACGTACACGTCTAACTTGTCGTCCTCTTGGTTCCACGCTAATCTTCAAACCTTTCACTACATTTGTTAGTTGATCCACCTTCTCCTCAAGCTCCCATACTTCTAGCTGTCCGACTTGCATCCGTACGCGTAGGCGCTTTGCAATTCCGACCAGCTGTTCGATGTCCGTGATTTCACAAGTCTCGGTCTGCCGAACTTTCTACAATTCCGGCGGCAATCTCTGGAT
This sequence comes from Paragonimus skrjabini miyazakii, assembly GCA_014338405.1. Classification (NCBI taxonomy): domain Eukaryota; kingdom Metazoa; phylum Platyhelminthes; class Trematoda; order Plagiorchiida; family Troglotrematidae; genus Paragonimus; species Paragonimus skrjabini miyazakii. Next base: position 126,555 of record JTDE01000679.1, read on the forward strand.
AAACCACCCCTCACCAATCTCTTCTTCATTTCCTCGTCCACTTCCATCAGACCCAAAATCAGCTACCGTAAAATTGTTGACAGTAAGCCAGGGGGTTTTGTGTCACCAAACCCGGCGCCAGAAAAACGGTCCATTGCCAGCTGCCAATCTTTTACCTTAGTAAACCCTTGAATCAGTGTCGCTCTTGTTTTTTGATAAGATGTTGCGACCTTTGTCTGTTTACCCAAGGCATAGACCGCTTTTGCTCGTCCGGTGAACCGTGCTCTCAGTACTGTCAAAAGTTGTGGCTCGCCTTTTAGTCCGTCGCGTCAAATTTCGATAGCCATTCTTCCACGTTCCCATCCGCGAATTGGCTTGGCCACGGCAGCCTCATCGCAATGTGTACAGGGCACGGCACCAATGTGGCGAAAATCTGTTCCGTATAGCATGATCTTTATTGCCCAATTCGCTAGTTGTCACGTCACGTGCGCGCTTGCGTTTATTCCCCGGAATTCCAGCCCATAACGCATCAGCGGTTTTCCTCCGCACGCCCTGTGCATTTCTACCTGGTTTGTGTGCCTGACTGACGCCCTCTGTCGTGGGGAAATTTTTTTTTACCTCCCTTGCTTCGTCCGTTTGTCCGATTTCGTGGCACAGTGGCTCCTCCGGCCGCCCGTGTTGTCCGCAGTCCACCCGCGATAAGCTTTTTGGCATTACCTTCCCGAAGCGTTTAGGTATTCCACCAAGTGTTGAAATAATTACGCCACTGATTTGGTCATCCAACGCAATATGACGTTTTACAGCCATGTTGCCAAAACGGTAAACGTCGCTTGGCATTTCTCAGTTTCGTAGCTTTATGTTTGATCCGTGCTGTTACACTTCCTATCAACGGGTGTTATTTGGAACATGTTTTATTTGACCATTTTATCAGTGATAAAAGGAACTTGTTGCGTTATTCAGATTGGGGTGGACAGCTCGTTCAATAATGTTGCCCACATTGAGGGGTGTTATTCTCTGTGAATCTGCTTCGTCCTGAAAAACGATATGTCGATGATGCGAAGACCGTTTAACTTGGACACAAAGCATTCGTATCATACGGGTTTTGGTTAGGTGATTACGAAGTGGGATACATGTTTGGCGGAGTAAGGAGTAAGGGGTCTAACGCGCCCCTTACAAATGTCGTATTTGTTTGTAACCTGAGTTCCCTAGGAGTGTACATACTGTAAGTGTTGATGCTTCTGATGGCGGTTTAGAATCAGTAATGTTATTTCACGAAAGTCACGTCGGGCATGTGGAACCTGGGGTGCCTAGTTCGTTTTGTGTTTGCCTATCTGCCTATCTGTCAAGTTACGTAAGATCACAGTTTTCTCAATTCACTTAGCTGAACAGCAGCAGCACACAATTTGTTCCAAACAAATTTATCATGCTGGAACCAGGCCATATTGGTGGACCGCGATAATGAGGACACTGTCGTTTTAGAGGGAGCAGTTACCGATAACGAGACCTTTTTTGTACTTTGCGGATAAACCATACGCAGCATGTAGATATACGGGATGTCATTAACTAGAACTGGCTACATCTCCGTGATATAAGCTTGTCGGTGCCATTTACAGCGTTACACGAGACATTTCTCACATTCCGTGAAATAAATATTCGGTCTGCATGCCCAATAGCTTTCTTTGGATATTATGTCTAGTACACATGTATCACTGGACGACGGTCTAATGCGTCGTGCGTTAAAATATCCAATCTGTGGTATTTCACTGTGCCCTAATCAAACCTTACCTCAGTAAGACAGTAATATGTATTATTGCTACTCAGACTCCTTATTTCGGTCGTAGATGAATGAATCTACGAAGTATCAGAATCTGTGAATTACCGCTGGAGATGTGCTGTTCTGTCGGCAGGTCAACAGTTCTGGTGTGATGCCGTAAACGGCATCAAAAACTACGTCAAGAAGTGGAACAATACGGCTCAATAACAAGGCAACAAAACTGTGAAATGACAAGCGACGCTTACCGTTTTGCAACATGGCTGTAAAACGTCATATGAGCATCTACACATGGTATGATAAATCTAAAAGCACAGCATAACGTGCTTCAGATTCTATGAGAGCTGCTAATTTTCGCTCACTCTCTTAGTAATTCGCCAGTCTGTCGTACAGCAATGCAGGTTTTTATCATCCAAAACACTGGGATGATGGGGCCGATCGACTTGATCTGAAATGCTCGCACACCGCCGTTCCGGCTGGGATGGTTGCAGTCACAGAGGTTTGTTGAGGTCCCTCACTGACCCGAGTCAATTTAAAGGCCTGTTTGTTGGGCAAGTCCTTTGATTTGGAATCGGGATTTTGTATCCATGTGCATACTTTGGAGACGATTGGAATAATGATCATTGAAATCAATTGCTCAACGTGGTTACCTTTCTTGTTTGTTCGATAACTTATTTGCCCTTATTGGACTATGTGTCGTTTACCTTGTGCCCATAATGTTGATTTTTGAACCAGTGTTGTTTGGTTCATCGGTTGTTTCTCGCGCGGTACTTGATTGCGCGGTGTTAGTTGTCGTGTTTGATCGCACCAACCTATGCGCGTTGTCACTGAATCGCATTATCGCGAGATTTTCGATGAGTATCTGACTTTGGTTGATCTGAAATTGCTTCTTTTAGAGCTAATAATCGGCATCAACCGCTACTATGTGGATGACATTGTAAGCCTGAAGAATAATGCGTGATCGTTCACCACTTGAATCTAGTCAATGATACTTCACCAAACCAACAACTAGAGGTCAACCAAGGTCATCACACTTCGACAAACTAGTTGGTCCGAACAAGCCAGAGCAAAGCACTAGTGATCCCCGAAAGACAGCGTGGTTTTCAACCCTAGTGTCCTACATGAATGGTGTGACGTTTGTTTCGCTGTGCTACTTGTCATCCACTCTAAAAGTCACACTTCGTGTGTCTCTAAGATTATCTCCGTCCTGCGTTCGCACTGTAGTCTTCCGGACGTGACCGCCGGTTTGTCGGACCGTCTTAGAACTTTTTTCGTTGTTCCAGCCACCACGAACATGTTGGTAGTTTAACATACTAGCTAGATTCCCAGCCGTTAAGTGGCGTTGAGGTTTATTCCATCTGTGACGCAGCCGCAGTGTGGAAACTTACTCACTTGACCACCTTATCCAAAAGGTATCCGTTGAATACTGTGATCGACTCCAATCTCGTGTGTAGCACGGTCTTATTGTTATTTCACCACTTACTACTCCATCTTTGTTGCGCACCAAAAGCGAAATCGGATGGACTTAGTGGCTTCAAGTTCATTGGGTTGTCACACACTGGTACGGGTGGACAGTTGCTGAGGGCTCGCTCTATCTCCACGACATAGATCATTAAGATATCATTGGTCAATACCTACACGCCGGCAACAGCGCTGAGTGTTCGACCCACGGAATGAATTATACGTCTCCATACAACTCGCAATGGCTGCCTATAGGCGGGTTAAAATGCAACAACAACAAAGTGTGTGAACTTTTGTCTTTCTTCCAATTTGCAATTGCCTTTCGTAATTCGGATTCAGCATCCACGAAAGTCGTACCGCTTTCTCTATGTGGACCGCGTCTACCAATAAACCTAGTAAGGGACGTTACGTAAGAATCGTTGGTTGGAAAATGAGACACCTTTATGTGAACTGCGCGTGCTTTCAGCAGGCGAATAGATATCCGAATCTTCTTTTGAGAACATTTTCCTTCTGGCGCAACTTAGGACTGAAATAGTCCATTTCAACGGATTCCAAGGGATAGGAGCCCACCTTTACTCATGACACGGGTAGAGGAGCTATCCTTTGAGAAACTGGCTAAGCCTATCGCATGTGACAACCCAAGCACCTTCTTATTACGCGTCCAATCACTGACTCACCTTTTGGTACCTAAAATTCCTCGCGAATGATCGCACTAATATGAGCAGTTCTCACATGCTCCACCCGCTCATTCTGCCCTGGTATCATCAAAGCAGTGATAAAGTGGTGACCAGGCAGAATGACGAGATTCGTCAACGAGATTGCGCAAACTTTCTTCAACACACAGAATCCTGCTTGCAGTCTCTTTTAGAGAGTTTACTTCATCGAACAACGTTTGTTGTTAAAAGTTACGCACGAATCTGAAGTGGCCTCTCGAGAAACCGTCAAACGTCTTGACTCCTAACGCTAGAAACCCTAGACACAACAAGACGGATCTGATCGACGGTTCTACTATCGCATCTGCTACTGGCCGTTTGTTGTGAATCTCAAAAATCCGTACTTGGATTCACAGCACCAGGCTGGCATGAGTTCGAGACAGGACTTGCCTTTAAGGCCGTCTTTTGTCTACGCCCAGCAAAGGATTTCTCAAGTGCAACTGCTCCATTTTCAGCTTTAATTGCTCATCGTCCTACGACTCTACATCATTCCTTCGATAGGACACTGGCACTCAGAAAGAGGCGAAATCAGTGAACTTTGTTACACTCTCCAGCTTTGGGAATGGAGTCTTCACCGCTCCCGCAGCTATCCTTTGACTCAGTTCTGTGTATGGTTGTAGAAGCCTAAGCCACGCCATATTCATGCAATAGCACATGGGTCTCTTGTGTACTGTTTGTCCCCCGATTAGGGATTCGGGTACAAAATCCGGAGTCAAAACTATTTCACGGGAATTCCGCCTGAAAGGCTTACCGAAAGGGCTAACCTGAAAGTAGAAACTCTGACCGAGTTGGGTTAGCGAGCGGGCCCAGCACATTGTTCTGACCACAGTCACACAAGCTGCCTTCAATCCATGGTTCCAATGTTTCGGCCACCAGGGTCCGCGATCGATAACAGCTGGTTGTTGGCACTCCACGGGGATTGGAAGACATCGCACGAATGGGATCCAGCATGTGTCAATCGGCGCAAATGGAAACCGTAAAAATATGACATTTCTCTAACGGATTTGGTTATCACATCAGTTTATTCAACAAACTGCAGATAATCAGAAGCTGTATTGATGAGCGAAACTGATGTATAATTCAATGCAAAGTTTGTTGGAACCTGACATTTTCTCCACAGAAACGTAGACAAATCTTGCTGTGATTTTCGGTTTATCGCGCCGTTTGTGGACTCTGGCGTGAGATCATAAAGCCGTTTTGCCAAGACGCCAAGCAGCATGTAACATTCTCCAGCTTTGTGGTTTTGCTATTGAACTGTATCGTTCCACTTCATATCAACGTCTTATTTAACCAGTTTAACCGTATCGTGCCGGGATGTAGGTAACTTGCTGTCATCGAGATGGACGTGGTCGCTTCGTTCAAAATTGATCGTTCTTTACCATCCTACTTTGTCCTGAAAAAATGGTTAATACACAGTGTGAAAGTCGTTTAGTTTGAGTAAACAAAACGTTCGCATTATGCAGATTTTTGTCAAATGATTACTACCTAGAGTGATATATTGATGCGTGCGTGTACAGATCGAACTGGGCCGAGTTGAGAGCGTAACATGCTTTCTGCAAATTGTGTTTGTGTTGTTTGTTTGTTTGTGCAAATTGTTTGTTCATCTAACTGACCTCTGTGGGACCGTACAGGCTGAAAGTTCAAATGATTGTAATGTGAATAATGAAGTTGGAAGACCGATTTTGCATGATGGTAGTACCTTTTCATATGTTCTCGTCAGCTGCTCCACATAACAGAGGTGAACATCAAAAATCCGTAAGCGAATTAAGTTCATATATTACGTCAGTGTATACACTAATCTGTCATTTGTCAAAACCATGGCAGACGGAGGTTTTGCACACAGAAGGCTGATTTGCTACGCATGGTATGCAGCGTCTCGAGTGACTTGAGGATGACGGGCTTGTGATGACGCATCAACACATGTCACCAGAAGGTGTCTGGCGATCGAAGTGACCGGCTTGCGTTGTTTGGTAGGGTCACGTCGGGTCACGCCACACATCAAGTCCTCGACATACTTGGGCACATGTTCCTTCATTCTAAGGCCCAGGGATCGATCAGCTCTGCCAATGTGAACGTCGCCGCAACTGCAGGTGAACTGGTAGATACAATGTGAAGTGGACAGTTCCGGAATCCGAGTCTTAATGTAAGGAAGTGTGAGTGACTTGGTCCGACTGTAATATGGTTTAGACTGGATACTTTCATATCACGGAAAGCAGATGGGGATTATGGGCTCTTGGTTGATTAGTTAGTTCTGTGTGTGTGTGTGACCATCCTTATGCTGAGTCACAATTTGCTCGGTTTGGTTCACTTGTTTTAGACGAACTATCTTTCTGGAACCAGATCACATTAGTGGGCCGCGATTAAGAAAGCGACTGGTCTATAGTCTGACAACCAAACAGCATGTTGAACTGGTTTTGATTCATGCAGCCTTCGGTGAAATTGTTGAGGAGACCAGCAGAAAATTTATTGCAAGTCTAGTGACCACGCATAGCAAAAGGTAGCTGTTGTGTTATCGATGTTATACGACATGTGAAAAGTAGCCTCAAACAGCGCATCTGTCGACTCACTCAAGACTGTAACAATTCAGAGTCTGCTGTACACAGGATAGTAAAACGGTACAGGTATTGACCATACCGGGAGGCTCGATTAAAGGTGCTTCAATTGTCCTTTGCGAACAAACGGGAGTCATTTTGCACGTGGTACTGACGAAGCAGTATTCTGTGTGAATGAAAACATAACAGGTAAAACCTTGATTGGCATATTTGTTTACAAACCGGGGCATTCTTATCTTCCAATGCCACAGTAGAATGTTGTATCAACGCTTGAACAACCGATAGCACTTGAATACGTTTGGTGGCGCAGCACCAGATTACACCTTATGTGTACGAGAATATATGGATGAACCGTTCGGGCGACGATGAAACGGTCGAGGCGGACTATGGGAATGACCCCCAC
>JTDE01000679.1:133533-173922 GCA_014338405.1 Paragonimus skrjabini miyazakii
GTGCTTTATTGGACGCCTTTTCGCCACAGTATTAGATCTATTTCGCATACTGTTTATGGCGTACAATCCCACTTTGTTCACTAGTTCGGTGATCTTTGGATGTTTTTTTCTCATGTATAATTACTTTTCGTTGCACGTCACTGGGATTAGTGAATGACTTACTACTGTACGTGGATCACAGGAATAGAGTACGTAAACTGCCAAGTCCGTTAATCTGTGGATACGTACAAGTGTTGTCTCGCTCTTAGATTACTGCCACAGACTTAGTAATTATTGTTGTTTCCTAAACGATTAGAGAGACAATAGTCAACACGCCGTATTGGAAAAGCAGTGCAATCTTACGTCAAAACAATTCTTTAATATGTACTTATTGCGTCACAAGTTTGTGGCTCCCTTTATGTCGAATACACGTCGACCTGACTGGCATGCGGTATTGATATAAATCCGATCAAAAGTCGCTCGGTCTGCTAGCTCGATGTGTACACGCAGTGATGTTACGATCAAATGCCTTCAGACAAGAACGGAGTGATCCGAATGAAACTCACCGTAATTTGCTTGCTGAGGCGATGTACTGGAATTTCAGTTAAAGACGATCTGAATGTACTCAACTATTTTCGTCAGCTAGATCACGTGCCGAAGTGATCACATTTTTTCTGTGGTTGTCTTCATTGATTCATCTGAAGTTGGGGTTTATTAGAAGGCAAATCGCTATGACGATGCGTAATGACCTCGGTCAGTTAGACGAACCCTGAAGACTCATCGAAGTTTCATCGACTTGTTACTTGGCTTATGCATAATCTCAGTTTTAGAGGTGCGATTAGTAGTGCTTTCATTAGCTTCGACATACGTGAACACATTACCTGACAAAACTGTGAAGCAATTCAGCTGACCTGTGGTATGCTCGCTTTCGATTAGATTTTCTAAACGCCACTGATTTCCATGGGAGATACATTTGTGCTTTTTCCCTGATCGTCTCTGAACCTGACCAGATCAATGGCTACAAGATTTTCAGTGCTTTACACAAAAATCTGAGCATGGCCTGTGAGATGGAACGTTCCTTGATACGTACTGCTCACGCGCCTCCCCGATGGTTCAATTAGACGTTCTGTCTACCACAAGTCAATATGGACCAAGCTGTGCTTACATTTATCAAGCTTTCAACGGATGCAGCACAGGAAAATGCTTGTTAAAGCACTGTTTTACCGGGCCAGACGCAGTTGTTCACTCGAAGCTCTGTATGGGGAGCCAGAACTTTTGACCAGACACTACGGATAAGTGGATGCCAGTTGAATTTTATCGAGTACCATAACGAAAGACTCACTAGTGGACACGCCAAATGTATCAAAAAAGTCTGTATTTATTGAGGTGCCGTATAGTGGTACAGTACTCTCTGAAAAGACCTGTCGGAAACTGAATACGGCAATCAAACGAACATGTTACACTGCCTCTCTGCAGTTATTGGTCGTCTTAATTGAAACTGGGTATACCATAGATCCGTCTAATTGCTTCACAGTTTTATTGTGTAATTGTTATAAGCCCTCCTAAACGATACACTGGTTCGATCTCGGTATAGTGGTGCACTCGATTAAATCGGATTCTCGTCCCGGTAATAATTCACACGGAAATCTCGATCCCGAAAAGTACTACGATTGTCCCCGTATTCGCTCCCAAGACAAGCCCATAGACGTGTACGAAAAATGAGCTTGTTCCGCCCCAAAACGTGTGCGGCAAAGGCGACAAGTACAAGGTATTTATGGGGCGCGTAATGACCACACATTCCTAAGAGATCAAAAAGAATAGTTACCGGGAGAATAGTGTTAAGGTCACTAATGTGCATGGCGGCATCAAAAGTCTGGACCGCTTTGAACAGTTCCGCCAAGTTGGACTGAGTCAGTCGTTTTTTTCCTTCTCACGACGGGGGCGGTTTGGGACGGCAACAGGGTGGGCGCCCTAACAGTAATCACTGTTCATGTCTGTTTAAACTGGTCGAGGCTCTGCTAATTATGCATTGTCGTCGGATAACCAGTTGGTATGCCAATAACTAGTGCTCGAAGAACAGTTTTCCACCACTGGAAAGCTCTACTCCACAACTATGTCAGCCTATTACGTCAGTTCCGTTAACACGAGGTTTGTTTCCTCAACACTGCCAGTCTTTTAAGGATGCTTGACGGGTAAACGCTAGCCTGGGCTGTCAGATGTGTTAACGTCACGTTTGATATCGTTTTGTTTACTTTTACTGGACTAAAATGTGCTCGAATGGAGTTACCTGTCGATTCATTCACAGCGATACCTGACTGACCAATACTGCATTCGCTAGTTTGTGCTCGGTTGGGGTGACTATTACTGTCTGGGTGTTGGCAAGTTGAAAATATCCAGCTCACATGTGATCTTGCAGAAATGAACACCCTATGCTGTAAATGTTACAAATCTATATTTTACTGTTCCGGTCGAAAATACATTTTACCTAACATAAACAGTTACGATTTGGTTGTGACGCTTTCGTCGATTGGATTTCTTCTGTGTCACTAGCCCCAAATAGCATACTACCAAATTTAGTCATGATTAAAAGTGCCGTGGTTCGATTACTTGCATATTGACATTTTCGTTCCAGGTGCTCCATATCTGATCATGGAATGCGCTCCTTACGGGAACTTGCGTGATTACCTGCGGAATAATCGGTCGGCTTTTCAAAATTCCCCTAGCTTAGTTGGTCGACTATTGAACTATGGTCGTCAGGTGGCCGAGGGCATGCACTATTTGTCAACGAAGTCGGTGAGTACTATCCATTTAACCGGGCACCCTTTGATTGCCACATAGGAATCTTCCTGTTCATGGATTTGCACTGTAGCAGAATATATGGAGTTTGTCATTTATTGTGCACATCGTGCTAGTTTCCCTGTCAATAAGCGAGCGACCAGGAATTTTTTCAATGGAAATTAGTATTTTATCCCCGACTTTTAACTATAAGCTAATGTAAGTCCGGTTTTCCCTGATATGCATTCGCAACGAATAGTTTTACATTTAATTTTTTTTGTCTGAACGTAGCTGATGAAGCAGCTTTACTTCCCCTGTTATCTTACTAGGGTAACTTTGTGACATTCCCTTGTAAACCGACTGAGTAAAATGACTTCTGTTAAATGGTACACTTTATTGCTCCACATCGTCATACTTCCAGAAGTGTTAGTTGCAAAGCATTTTGTTGAACAATGTGCTCAGATCTAACTAACTGTCATCTAGGTCGTTTCATTTAATACTGGCTCCTGTTCACTCACTTCCATTTTGACGTATTGTATCTGCTACATCATAACGCTATATCATAACGCCTTCAGGTAAATGCAGAACACCTTCATTGATGAGTAATGGCAATTTTTCCACTCGAGCCGTACACCGATAGCTTGCTGCTCACTTGTATGCTGTTCCCTTAGAACCGACTGGTGATGTAATGAGCTATTCAGCATATTGTCGACGTAGATTGTGACTGACTTTGGGTAAAAGTACATGTTAAGAATTCTTTCAAAAACGTATATTTCACCCGTACGAACGCCTCCTCACGAGAGGATAGACGTTGGTAAGGGATTGCTGATGTTCTGCGGTTCGTACTTACAGCATTAAAATAGTGGTCATGGGGATTGTGCAAATGTTGAGCGTAAGAGAAAGCCAGCCTCACTTTTCTCTTATCGTTGACCATTTCACCACGGTGCCTTTGTGACATTCTAGCGCATAAAGCCAAAATGATTCAGCTTCGTTCAATAATTCAACAGTCTAAAAATCGTCCACTTCATTAGAAGCCCAAAGTTTTTGTCTATATAACGACTACTTCCGCAGTATTCTGTCCAATACTGCGATTTGTTTTTCCTAATTACCCTGCCACTAGTTTCTTTCCTTTTCTCTTATTTACTCGTTACATCATGTTTTACATCTGCTGTGTCTGACCTATTCTGCTACCTTAATGTAATGGCTAAGTGTGTGTACTAAATCAATCCAGGGAGCTATGGTGATTAAGACTTCGGTCCTGTTATGTCAGACAGGCCAAAGTGGAGCACTGAGACAAAAAACAGTTACACTGATAGCATCATTGACCACGTACGGGGAGTGCTCACATAGTGAGCCACAATCCTGTGTGCATACACTGTTGCGGCACTACGATCCTGCGAATAACAGAGAATGGGTTACCAAGGATACCGTCAAACAAATGAGCAATTCGATCAGTCAAAGGTTGACTGTGACCGCCAGCGTATTATTCTTCATGACCGAAGAACATTGTGTTCAATTGAAAAACCTGGTGTGGGTTCGAATACATCCACCGAGCGCAGCAGTGACCAGCATCGGATATTGTTGTCTTGTTCACTACGTCCTTGGGCTAAGCAAGCGTTTCACTGCCAGATCAATCAAACTCGTGACTGTGAGGTCTCTCAAGTAAACTCTATTTTCTGTCGCTTCACTTGTCAGACATTTGAGTCGGAGACTGAGGGTTTAGTCCCTCAAGTCAGCCTTTGTTCACGGCATAAATTCCTCGGGAATATCAAAAGTTACGGTCGCCCTGACAGATAAATCCACTTGTCTCCACGTTCTCTCTCTGGTTTTAATTTTTTCTCTTCCAGTCAAGACAACTGGTAAACACTGATGCTTTTAATGTTCACTCTCCCAGACACTTAGGTCAATCAACGGCTCTGGCGAGAACCCTCGTGAGTCCAGAGATAGATGTGTGCTGTCTGCAAAACGTGCCTTTGCAATTCGAACCTTGTCCTGCACCTGAATCCAGTCTTAGATAATGCTGTGGATCGGCGTTTTTTTCTTACAGTTTCTTATTTCTAATAACAATGAAGTCGAACCTCGCGGCCAAACTGAAATCGGGATTGCAATGAGCTTTAAGGCAGAGTAGTGTCTGCTCGACTGATTCCCATCGAATGACTGCCTATATTGTCAGACTTAGCACTTCGGCGAAAGTCCGTCAAAACAGAGTGTATCTGCACATATTGCAACAGAAAATAGTTCGGATTCTGTCAACATCGCCCTCTTTTTTCACTTTCTGTGATGAACTAAACGCTCAGATATCACTGTGCCTGCTTGCGATATGCACGCACAAATTGGTCGTCTCACTCCAACAGAGAGGCGGCTGAATGACCACTATGTACAACTCAACCATGGACTCGAATTGACCAAATCACCATCAACTGTCGTTAGCGCCATTGTATTGATGATCGCTTTTTTCTGTAGCAACTGCATTGACTCAGGCCACGTCACCGTACGTGCTCGCTTTGTTTTATCATTTATTCAGGAATCATCCGTCCCAAAACGTAAATGATCCTCATGGAAGTTAAACCACGAGAGTGTACGAGATATCTGTGAAACAGCAATGGCAGTTAAGTTGCCGAGGTCAACGGCGGAGTGGGGCAACTATGTACTCGGCATAAATCCCATTCGCTTGTGAAGTGATACACTCCAAATCAGGACCGTTGATAGAGAAGGAGTGGATTTCTGATGATTCGAACGTCAGCTGATCCATCCTGATTCCGAATACGATAAAGCCCGCCTTGAACTGCAACACAAACATACGGGAATTCCGCGTTCGGACCATGAGTCTTATTAGTCAAAGCGAGTCAAGTATACGGAAATGGCATTATTATCAAGCAATAGCAGGAGACTGTTGCTCCTGATTCGTAGCTACGCTCACCGTCGGCAAGTTGTTAGTGAAACTGTGTGTGAAAACGATGGCTTTCGAATTTATAGCTTATCGCGGCAGTTTGGTAGCTGGCCGGAGCACCTAGAAAAGCAAAACTGATCTGAACCGGCTGGTTCGACTGTAGTTACTGAAGATTGTGTGATTGTTTATGACGTTTCAGACGTTACTCCGTCGGAAACGGAATTGGCTTTTTAAGTTAATCTATGTGAAAGGCAATACAGTTCTTAGCCCAGAACTACTGTTTTCTGCTCTTCTCAAACATTATACTGAGAGATTGTTGTATGAACTGTCCAAACCTTTCTGTTCTTCGTGGGAGACTGAGGGAATTCCTCACGTTTGGTGTTTATCAACAGTCAGTGTTATTTTTACTAATAGATCGAGAACATCGTGTGACCAACACAGAGGTGTTAAACCTCTTCGTATGATATTCAGGATGCTCGTGAAATTTCTAACGTATCGGTTTTTAAGACAGAGAAAATCTAACGTGAGCAGCACAAGCGGGTTGTCTGCCTTGTCACGGGTATGACGATGATGTCTACACCTTGCGACACATCTGAACGTCGGCACCCTTTCTCTCAACCAACAGATGCGTTATTTTCAGATCTAAGGACCGCTTTCCACTCGGTTACTCGACATAGTCTCTAAGGTTGATTTGACTGAGGATTCCCAGTGAAATGCATCTATTTGTTACAATCCGTGTGAGCTCTGAGGATAGTGAAGACACGTAGTAGATTTATCACTTGTAGCGTCACAGTGGTGTGTCGTTTAATCGCGGGGTTTACGATGAGTGTGCGCACTCATTTTTGCCCTGTTGATCACAGACCTGATTCATTCTTTTGGAGGATGAATATGTACTCTCAGTAATTGGTGGCGGTTGTTTCCATCAGATGGGCTGATTGTGTGAGCACTGATGTAGTCCGTCTTCGTTTACTTTGTGAATTTGCGGGCGATAATCGACATTGTGGAAACACAATCTTCACTGGTTGGATCAGGCAGTTTGTCTGCTGACAGAGCGTCTGCTGCGCCGTTTATTGTTCAGTGTGGGTGTTGATTTTTGGAAGAGACGGGAAGGTGATCAGGCGATGACGTGATTATGGATTGCGGAAGCTTTGATCACACCGTTGAGCAAATTTGGTTGGTGCCGTCCTAATTCCGTGAAACTGTAGACGAGATGGCAGATTAATCTATGTGGGCTCTGATTCTCCCGTACTTCCATTCAAAATTGTTAGGTTATCTTTTTTCACGTACGCTTAGTACTTTTACGTGTTGACGACGCGCTGACAAGCAACACTTGCTACACGTTTTCCTGGTTCGCAATTCATGGTGAGCTAGTACGTCGTAACCTCTCGGTTGTGTACGTTTAACTGGATAGGGCCATGTAACCTTCCATATTGGACGGTTAACTTTTAGTCTGCTTACGTTTACATGTTGGTAGTGTGCAATCTGGTGTTTGATCGAACCGTCTTTTCTGCTTACTATAGCCTACTATACTCCCACACACTTGTTTTTGCTGCAACTACTGCTATCACTGCTTGGCTGTACACGACCTCTACATTTCTGACACATCTGGCAAGTGTATTTGACACATGTATTGAGGGACCTGCGATCCTTCTAAAAAGAGATTCTCGTGTTTGTCAGGGTTTGGTACATTATAGATTAGGTGAAACATATCTGCTAACTTCATTTCAACCACCGTATGCTACACATGCACATCTGTGTTGTACCCACTGACAGGATCACAATATACACGATAACCGAGATCATGTCACTGAACCCGTAAGCCAGTTCACCACAGATTCATGGTGGAATCACTTAACTAAATGCAGTATTTACATAGATTAAACGTCTCCATCCCTCAGGTTACCGAGTCCTTCGCCGTCGTTCACTTGTGTTCTCAGCGTGTTTTACAATTATTTAAAGAATTCACAGCTATTGTGATTATAGCTTTCACTGTTGAAACATTGACATCTTCACATGGACAGTACGATCAGTTAGGCATGTGATCGTAGGGTATAAAAGTTGTACTAAACCAGAAAATCTGAATTCGTACATGCTCAGGTGACTGTTGTTGGGATGCATTGTAGTTTGAGAAGAACAGTCGGATTTTCCTTGAATAATCTTATCTCTGCCACGTGTCAGACATGACCAGTCTGAAGTCTTTATACATTTGTTGGTGTCCAGTTCGCAAACAGAACATTGAAATAGACGGTTTATTCACTTGACCGTACAAAATGGGGGTAATGTATTGAGTTTCTGTTGTTTCAAAATTTCTTCGCTCGGTTGGGCTGGGAGACATGGTAGACAAACCCTACATCTGATTGTCAGTTTTAACCGCAATATGGCGTATAATGGATGACTTCGGAATGACAAACCCATACAGAGATTCATCCTATTGGTCAGTTATCGGCCAGCTTACTCGGATGACGACGTGAATGGAATAATAATAACTGTGACAGAAAACATTTCTCCAGCCATTGCACAGGTTTTTTACGTATGGGAAGGAATCCATGTAAACAACGTCCACGATTAATGATCGCTTCTGGTATCGCTTTGTTAGCTAGCTTCACAACTTCTGTGGGATTGATGCACGGTTTAAGTTGCATCCACCGAAGCCTCGAAAACAGTTCACATTACCAATCATTTGACCCATCATCTGTGCTAGATGGTCACTTATACACTGCCCTGTTCCCTAGTCTTTTATTCATGTTATATAGCTGATCAAAAAACGGGTGGTTCTCGACCAGATTGAAGTTATGATCTCATTGAATTTTACTAATTTTACTAATGAGAGTCCACACGCTTATGACCCTAACTTTCACTCTCGCGTAAACGTTTTTTTATCTGTCTCAATATGAGGGCAGGTACTGTGTTCCGCATTCTTTCTTGTTAAGGCACGTCGGTCCGTATCAACTTAAAGCAAGTGTCATATTGTGCGCCCCTCTGAAGCATTACTTCGCAAAAGTTCATAAAAAATATTGTTGAATCTGGAGTTCGAAACCCGTGGCCGAAATGCACGGAAATTCTCGAAGGCTGTTCCATCCTATCTATACCGCCAGTGCTAAATGACCAACATCTGCATTCTTGTCTGCTAAGCAAAAGATTCCCCGATATATTGCCCGGATATGCGCCGAGAAGCGAGTGAGGCATTTCAAATGGCCATTAAATTGGTCCTCTGCACTATCTAGTTTGAATTGTGGGCCTAGTTGCGCTCTTTGGTCTGTTCCCGCAGCCACTCCCACAGAAGCGAGTATGTGAAGAGAAATTCAAACACGTTGACACCATGAGGAACCCGGCCCAAGCCTTTTTTAAGGAGGATGACGATGAGCTTGTTAGACAATTATTCATTCTGTTTTCCAGTGTTTGGAGTACGTAGAAGATGTCCCCGCCTTGATCGAAATCGATGGTTGTCCCCATGTTTGAAAAGATCACGTAGATTGTGCACCATTACGGGCTCGGTATGACTTCAGTTACACTTATGTAATTAGTATCCGAAATGCGTCGAGGAAAGTGTCGTGAATAGCAGGTCGTGGATGCTTTAGTGGCAACTTTATCCTTCGTCACCTGTTCGAAGCCTACCACATCTGCCAAAAGATAACAACGGTTTTGATTCTAGACTTCAGGGAAGCTTTTGGTTCTTTTGACAGAGCTGATCTCTAGTTCGTTTGTTGCGGACTGCATATAGATATCTGATAAAGATTATATGTTCATTCAGTGGGTCTTATACGGTCAAATTCAGATTGAGTTAAGGCTTTTGCCTTGCTCTTCAACTTTGCAGTGAATCTATTCTTCTCCTGAATGGTCTCACCATTGACTTTGTGAACTGTCTGCCAAGGAGAAAAATCTCAGGTTTAAACCATGCTAATGTTATCGTTTTGTTTAATCACACTACACTAGCAGTCCAAGAAGCACTGGGTTGCTTGACATTTAGATTATCGTAGTAATCTTAAAAAAATCATGCTATTTAAGTTTATTGTGCTTTTTGTAGACTGACAGAGGCCTATGCATGGATTAATCCCCATTGGTGACAATCTGAAGTCAAGCAAATGTTTCGTTCACCTTGAAAGCTGAATCTCAGCTGACGGCGATGTTTAATAAGAGTTCCCCTTCCGTATCGTTGCAGTCCAACTGGCTTGCGCTAAACTGAGGCATCTCTAGTACCAACCAAACATCCATCTTTCATTGCAGGGCATGGTATATATTGCGAATGTATTTTGCTACTGTTCGACGGATGTAAACCCTACTCGCTGTGCATCGATGATGTTCACGGATTATCCACTCTTAACAATCATTGTCTGCAGAGTATTGCTAATGGTTGGTAGCGTCATCATCACCATCCAAGACAACACTACATCATTGGTTCGCAATACTGCTTCATCGCCAAGTAACCTTGGAGAAAACACCAAACCTAAGCCGAAAAGGGAAGTGAGAGGAGAAGACCTACCTACTAAACAAGTATACCTGTACTCAAGCATTCAGCGCCAAGATGCCTATAGTTTGCAAACAAACGACTGTGCTATAAGTGACGGTAAGACGTCGTTAACAAGACAGTTTCCTTACAGCTTTTACTATCCTGCTTCATTACATCCACTTACTTCACAGACAACTCAATCAAACAACGACAACATTCACGCCCGAGTAACTACCATCTCACCTAACATCTCCAGCCACCAACTCTGTGGGTCGCGAGATCCTCAGGTCGGGAAACAAACTCAGCCTACATTGGCCAACATCTTGGTGAACGACTTCATTTCTGTAAGCCAGGTCATTAGGTTTCCATCTCTCGCCTTGTGCCAGTTGGCTGCGGTATCGGTAGAGGGTGTGTTTGTGAGTGGTCAAATTTCGAGGCCGAAATGCAACACAGCCCCTCTTCCCAGTCGGCTTATATACGTGACTCTTTGGCTTAAGAGAAGTGACTATCTGTCGTTGGAAGCAACGTAGACAAGTAATACCACCATAGCCTAGGAGATACGAGTTTCCATTTCATTTCCTGTATGACTACCGCTGCTGTCGCAACTTCCGAAGTATATGAATCAGTCGACAGCCTCCAAACATTCATTGTCTAGCATTAAACCTACGTAATAACGGCAGTCGTATAGAAGCCCTTCGCACTTCGAAGTTGCAAAGCGCATTTCGAAGTATTTAGCAGAGTGAGAATTTTCGTCTGACATTATGTGCGCTGCTAGAAACTTGTCGTCAGCATGGACAAAGTCAATCATTCTTCCACCATGCAGGACGTCCATACCAGTATCTTGTGAGTGCTGCAGGCTATCTCTCATTATTTCGTTTATCAAAAATTTTTAAAAAAATTGCGAACTGCACTGTTTTTGGTGTTGAAACTGTCAGTCAGTTTATCATAGACCTTAACTTTGACTGAAGTATTGGGATAAAGCGCTGATTGTATTTTTACGTACATACTTAGTTGACTACTGTCCTGGATTCTAACCTCTGAAGCGCACAAGATGGCAACGTTTGTTGGGAGCAGGTGGTGTCACTTCGTTGGCCGAGGTGATTTGGACACGTTCTCATAGAGAATATCAGTGGCCTATGTTATTGCATTTCTTTTGCTCTGTGGTTGTAACTTTTCAAAACAGCATCGTGGGCGGCTCATAATTTGACATCAAGTTTGACTTCCTTTGGAATTACCCGACTCTCACGTGGATCCGAAAGTTGCTGAATGTCGTTAGCTAGAAGTATTAAACCGTATAACTATAGGCAAGTCATTGGTAAGAGTGTTATGTTTGTCGTGATGGATTGTTTTCGGCTGTTATTGTTAACGCTTCTTTTCAGTTACACAGTCAAAAAAAAGTTACAGAAACTCTCGACACAAACTGCAAACTCGCGTGTAGTGTATACTGATAAAAATGTTTTCTTCATGGTCGCTGTTAAAGATATTTTTTCTTCGGTTTTTGACGACTGATTTGTTTGTTTCGTGGTTTTCATTTAACACCTAATCTGTCTTCATCTGTGTGCATCAACAGTGTAGGAGTACTTGTTACAGCCCATCGTCAACTGTGCACATCGTTGTTTGGACGGAAACTATTCATCACAAAGAAAACTATCCACTTCCATGTCCACATTAATCTCTACTTCTTGCTATTGGATACTCGCTTTTAAGGATGCAAATCCAAGTGTGCAGACTGATGACTAACTGAAACCTTAACAACGGAATGACTTATACAGTCCATTTAAATGTTTTAGGGACACGGAATTGAGTCCGAGCAAAGAGGAAATATTTTAAAATGGCGGCTCTTTTCGAAATGGTTGTAATGTACAGTTTTATGGGATTGTTAACCGATCAGATAGTAAGTTCTGCTTGTAAGTCGAAGGGTATCTGACTTTAACCTTGCTCAAACTACCTCCACCTGATGATTCCAAGCAAGATGTAAGCCGGTTAGAGGATAGTTTTTAGTTTGAAAATGAACGCCACTAGTTGTAATTATGTGTACTTAACCCGAACAGCAATCTCAAGTTGAACCTCTTACCACAGTAAGGGTAATACACGTAACGGGTATTGTAGTGGTGGCGAGCGTAAAGTGCACGTTAACCCGGCCCAACCGCTACTTGCTATCAGTAAACTTACGATATGGTGACTGATTTCCCATATGCATTGACAATCGGTACGCGAGTGTGAACAACACCGATGTTGCTCTGCGCACTCAAAGCGCCTAACTATTCATTGGAGTACGTTTAAGGTTGGTTCATTTATAAGTTTGTTGGACATTTCAGCGTTTGAAGCACATATTCACTTGCTGGCTGGTTGTGTGGTATGACTTTCCACAAATTTACGTACATTTACTACATAAAGTGGGCAGTGGAAGCTGCCACGACTAGCAATGATTCTGCGACCCACACGCTACTGACTAGTAAATTTCAGCGTCGGCCCTTCTTGTATCCATGAACGCTCCCCCTAATCAAGGCAAAACTACCTTCGCGACTTGGTTTCCTCCCCTCATAGTTCACTCATCTAACAGAAGTGAAACCTACAACAAAAACAACCGTTGTGCTCATCAAGAAGAACTCTGCAGTTCGCATTCCTTGTCTCGCATTTTCATCACTTACCGTGGTCACTCCCTTGATTCTTCACGGCAAGCCGTCGATCATCAGCTGGCTGACGAAAAGTGTTTTTGCTGCATTGTCTTTATCAGAGTTCGTGTTTTGGATTTACTGTGTCGTCCTGAACACGTGGCCACCGTTGTTCAGATCTAGTGAACGCTTCGATCAAGAAGCAGTTTATTCTCAAGCATCCAAGCATGGGACATTCTGACTGAATGCTAAGGTGCAATACATTTTTTAGCACGATGTTTTCTATGCCTGCTGTGATCGGCAACAAATGGTTTCTCTAAATTCGATGGCATTCCCCGTCGTTACTGTTTCAATACATTACCACGAGTTCGCGAATACAATCTGTCTATGTGGTACCAGCACATGTAAGAAACCTGCCTCAGTTTGAATAGTAGGACGAGTGAGGCGCAAGACAAGCTTCTCGGGTTTCCGTCAAATCTTGAGTTTTCTATCGATGTCAACGCGGACTATGCTCCTTTTGTCCAAGTTGCTCAATTTCATTGTTCACTACGCCACAGGACCTCGTTTTGCTCACTTTATTGACAATGTTTGACAGATACATAATCCCATTGAACATACGTCTTGGATCATCACAGTTCAACCTCAGAAGTTTTCATGTGTAATCCGAGAACTATCACAACTTGTATAGCGTGGATCCTCTGCGAAAGGATCAGCTTGTTCTTTTTATTGGTCTTTGTCCTTCTTGCTGGATGTCATTCTTGGGCAATTACTTCCAGGATAAAGCACTTAATCCCCAAACCTTTGATAACGTCAACTTCATCTACTCGGATCGTGTTTACCCTCTATTAACATTTCTGTTAATCCAATGTTCTGAAAATCCATTTTTCAGTATTCCAATGGCCGACCAAACTAGTTGGTCCGTTGAGTTCACCATTGTTTCACTACCAGTATCGATGTGTTGATTAAAACCGTTTACCTACGAATAACTTGTATTCGGCTCTGAATTTACGTACTACACCTGAAAAATATTTCTGAAACATGAGAGTGAAAGGAAACAAATCCTACGAGCACGATCCAACCGTGGTGGCAAGGCCTATTTGATTTGGATAGTAGGATGCTCTATGATTTCAGCCGACCTTACGTAATGTAGTCACTTTTATATAAGGCACTGTGGTCATTGGTTCGGTCACAGATGCCACCCGATCGTCGATTGACGAAACTGTCTGTGCCGCCTTGCGCTACGACCATGTGCACATCGTTTGTATTCGATCGACTATACGAGTGGGGAAGCATCTAAACTATTGATATAACTTGATCCGTATATTTCGTGGATCATAAAGATAAGGTGAGGATTAAGGTTAATGATATTCTAGACACTTGATCACGAACAGTTTTTGAAAACCCAAGTAGGTGATAGTGACTGTAGTCATTCTATCTTGAAAATGGGATTGTATAGTGAACAACGTTTCGGCATCCTGGTGGCATTTCCAATATCATTTTACCACACAGTCGTCAGTAGGTGAAAATGTCAAAGCCTGCATTCGTTAATCCGTATTTTTTGTCTGTATCTCGTATTTTGTATGGTCATACAACTCTCAACTAGGGTAGAATGCAAGTGTTGAATAAATCTGAAATTTAGGATCACTTGACTGACTTCATTTGTTCTTGATAAGCTTCAAGATTTTGGCACGTTTCGTACACATTTGCATTAAATTATGCATTAATGAGCAAAGCAGATATGTTAATACTGAATAACCATATGACTATAATGTGTTCGTATTTGAGTAATTGAACGTATCTGTATACCAACAGATTAAATTGTTTAGATTTATTCGTTTCGTTGACGTACTGTAAAATTTGCTATCGATTCTACGGTTCTGTTTTCCTGATCGTTGGTCACGATCACGCCACTTGTATCCGGGTTATTAGTTCTCCTTGGACTCTGAAGACTGTATGATGAGCGCACTGTTGGCTACTCCTTGCATAAGTGAATCGCCTTATGCAGGCACTGTGTCATTTTCGACAGGACAAACAGTTGTTACTCGGTTGACTGCAATCATTGATATTGGGATGAGGAATTCTTAATCACGTTGCAATCCATGATGCCATTGAACAATTTTTGGGTGTTTATGTATATTCTAACAGCAGTGAAACTTGAGTCTAGTGCCTTTTCATTTCGTAACAGGTCAGCTGAAAGTTCTACCCTTGTCGAGCATGAGTCTCGTTAGGCTTGTAACAATTAGATTCTCAGACTATTTTTCGGCACTTCAACTGTACTGTTGTACTAAGTGACTGCTAAACTATGCATAATAAACAATGGACAAGTGACCTTGTGTGGTAACCAATTTCACACATCACTTTGTTCATCGATTACTGTCTCTCCTTCTCCCGAAGATCGTTCATCGTGACTTGGCAGCAAGAAACATTTTGGTCAGCAAAAGAGATGTCTTGAAGATATCTGACTTCGGCCTCACTCGATCGGTTGATGAATATTACAGAAAGTTGACGAATGTGAGTTGATCAAGAGAGCAGCTATCTTTATCACCCTCTTGCTTACTTTTTAATTAATATTCTATCTGGAAGTTACTAATTTATCCCGATAACCTGCATATGCGTCAAATACGCTTTTATTATGTACTACTCAATTACTGAATAGTAGCAAAATTCTATTCGAACTTTGCCTGTTAATTTTCCCGCAAGCTTCAGCTGATCAAGGGATGTCGGGCCCAACTGGTGTGTCAGTTGGTGTATTTGTATTATTGGGACTCTTTCGTTTGCAGTTACGGCGAAATCTAGATTTAACCTTGAGGTTAACAGACATGAAAACATTGCAGGTTTTAGAACGTACTGACAGGGAAGATCAACAGACATTTAAACAAATTGTTGCCAAACGCTAATGTTTTATGTAATCGACTGATGAGAATAAACGAAATGCTTGCATCTCGCAATGCATGTCTTCTTACCGTCTTAATGAACTGGATAAAGGGAACTCAATGTTTCAAAATGTAGTTTTCGATTGAATGTAGTCATTGTTTACGTTGTTCGATTTCATCCTTCAAAGTTGAAGCGTGAACGCAACATATAAAAACAATTCTGACACAACTGTGAGAATTGTCATTAACCTTTGTTTTATAAAACTTGCGTTGGGGATTGCTTCGATTGTTTGTCTGGCTTTGTTCAGGGATGCAGCTAACAATTTAACTAAGTTAACTATTGTATTGATTTCCTTCCTTTAGGAGGCCTGTTTTGGACACTCGGACGGTGTATGGTTCATGATAGATCATCAAAGTTTATGCGTGACTGCATTGCATCGGGTGTGTAGCCGTCGTTTGCCGAAGTAATAATGATCTTTAAGAAGTAATAGAAGGCAGAAGAGTAACTACCACATTTAGCAACTGTCATTTGGTTAAACACCATCATGTTGGATGACATTCCTAACCGAATATGTGGCTTTTCAGCTATCGTTCAACCTAACAAACAGAGTCTGCTGGCCTACAGATTCTGTTTATCAGGTGGAGAATTTATGGTTGTAGTGTGATTCGTAGCCATTCCGCTGTCGAAAGATCTCGTGGCTTTATCCAGTAATTGATGGCTTCGATTTGTAACGCCTGATGATGAAGTCATCTGGTGACGTATAGAGCACCTGTCTGAACGATTTTACTGACTGATAGGAAGCCTATAGAATTGGGCGGTGCTGAACTGTCGCCTTATTCACGTGGTTATTTAATATGGTGTGACCTAGTTAGAGGAGACAGTGTCGGCAAACCAACCAGCTGCATTCACGTACATGTTGCGATCAACCCAGTCTTTCAGGCCAAAGGACGCACATGGAAGTGTTCCCCAACCTTCTTTCCAACACAAGGTGGTGATTAAAGTTGGCTGGGACAAACCGTGTCTTCGTCATTCTCGCAAGTACCTTCCCAGCAGTAACTTAGGTGGTCGAAACGACACCGTTCAACTAGGCAAACAGATCAACTCTTGAGTGAACTGTTTGTAGTACAAATGGTAAGATCAGAGACAATAAACCTACCGTGCGCATTCCCCCGGTTGTTTCGATGAATTCACAAGATCCATATGTATTTAACAGAGTTGGAGGTGAGGCAAATTATTTGCATTGCACCGAGAAGAAACTGCACATCAAGGTGATCATTTGAATTTTCCGTCTCATCTTCCATACATTTTTTATACTGGTCTATCCCTTAGATATATTAAGGAGTGTTAAAAACCCTTTCATTATGACTAGAAGAGAAACCGGTATGGACAAGGTGTAGAATGCCATCCTTTAAACAGTTGAACAGGATGGAGAGGATGGACTAGACTACCTCCGTCGAACATCATTCGGAGTGGTAAATACCCTCACTAGTTGTTCTTAAATTATTCTGTTTTTCCGAATGAGCATATTATTGATACTGATTTACTTTTTTGAGACCTTCAAAGAATCGACCTTATTACCAATCAAGTAGAAGCCAGTCTTCACGTATGAAAATCCGGCTACTCTTCGTTTCTTGTATGAAGACTGATGTTAAAGATTCTTCACACAATAAAAGGATAACAAATGTTTACACATATAGATTGAACATCATCCACCACTGACCGCAGCTGTCGCATTCCCATAGGCCCCTTTCGGAAAGAGGCATTAGACTCACAAACAAAAGTGGTTGACTGTTCACATATGATAATTCGGTCGTGCCTAATGTGAGGTCAATGGCGCAGTGGTAAACACGGTTGCCTCATGAACAGCGTGGCCGGAGTTCCAGTCCCGGGTGTGGCGAGGATATGCACTACTGACGAGCTCTAATGAAAGCGAAACTCGAGTCTAATGCTTCTGCCGTTCGAAAGGAGCCGACTGAAATGTCTATGGAAATGCGACAGCTGCAATCAATTGTGGATGATATAAAAATCAAAATCCCCTACTAATCAGTAATGTTTATACAGTCAAATCAAAGTCTAGCCCGTTGTCTATAGGTCAGCCTTTCTTCGGAAAGTGTTCTGGATACATAGAAACCGCTGCTGTCTCCATGGTAGTATCAACCATCTCAGGTTCACTTATTGTAATAACTTAACTATCCCAAAATAAGCCGTTTCAATCTGACTTATCCTCTAGTTTTTCAAGTGAATACGATAATAGGCTCGCTTAGACGACCAAAATTAAAACAGATTGTTTTCCTTCAACTTTACCCAACTGCCAGTAGAGAAGCCGTCTCCGCCATTTGCAAGAAACATCTTACATTGCAAGCATTCGTTGGCATCAATTTACTTTCCGACGAAGATGATGAATAGATTTATTGGAAACCGATCGGAATACTACCTGTTTCACTTAGTTTTAGGCAGTCCGGCGCTATCTAGCCATATTATGTCTCGCGGTGTTGCTTGCTAACAGACGCTGTGCAACAATCTAGGCCGGAAACGTTGCCTTGGTTCACTTAATTTGTTCTTTTTTGTCAGAATCGACAGTTAGGCCCCACGAGTGTTTTTGCACACCTTGAGACTTCAACGAGGTCCAGATGTAGTCCTATCTGGTGAATGCCGGTCTTGCGGATTTTTTCAAGATAACAAACCCGAGTTTCTTGGAAACGAGACTACAATGTTTGCAACCTAAATGCCAAGCTCAACGAACATACCAATACCAAGATTACATATTATTTCATTATTTTCTATTTTATCAGGGTCGTTTGCCTGTCAAATGGCTCGCACCGGAATCAATTTTCGACCGTGTGTACACTACTTGTTCAGATGTGTGAGTTCTCTATTAGCTCTATGTTCACAATCATACATACAACTCTTCTCTCCCGCTGACCAGTGACACGTTGCATTACAAGTAGCGGCAGAATCACTTATTCTTCAATCCCTACTTGCACACTCTACTATCTAACTCCAAGTGGTGAAATCGTGACCTATCAGTTTCTGAAATGCGATTTTTGACTGTCAGTTTGCCGAGCTCAGCAGACTTGCGTCGAGTCGAGTGAAATGTTGACCGGTTGAATGAGCGGTATTCAGCAAAGGTAATGCGATCGATCTGTATTGAGAAGTTGGCATCAATAATTATAACGACTGTTTCATTCACTGGGGGAATGGATTTTAGGCAATGTACTTGAAAACATGCGGCGAGTCGCAAATGTGAACCGTATCCTTCACACGTGCGGTTCGTTGTAGCTATTCGGCGCGAACTGTCTCTGTCCATTTTCCCCCCAACAGTTCGTATGTGTACAGAGTTCAGCTGGAAGGTGTGTTGTATAAATTTGACGTTTGAGTTTTATATCGAAGCTTTACTTTAGCCTTCGTACTGTTCAGTGATGAGTAAACGTAATAACTTTCATGTAAAGCATATGTGAATTTGTTGCATACAGACATGATTGCGTGTCTTTTGCTTCTCTTAGCTTATGTGAAGGTTCAGTGCAATGAGGATGTCTTTGGACAGTTAGCTTTACTACATCATGTATTCAAAATATTCAGCCAGTTTCTATCACTACAAGTGTAAGTTGACGGATTGATATCTCCTTTTCAATCCGTCCAACAATGGCATAAAGACGCAAGCAAGATCATCGTTCACACTGGTGTAGCTCTGATGATTGTATCTGATTAGGTGGTTTGCACGGTGGGTTTAAGTGGGATACGATTACGTCATTCCAAATGTTGGCAAGCAGTGCAACAAGTCTATGGGCAAGTCAGTCACGATCACGATTTTGCGGGATGTTGTGATGACTTAGGCTGGAAAACTTACAGGTCGGATTCCGTAAACTGTAAGCATATGTGTATTTCTGTTGGGCAGTCTGAGAATTGGACTGTTACAAACTGAACAACACTCACAATCTGGTCACAGTTTCGTATTTTGGTTTCTGCACTGAATTCGTATTTCGTCCCTTTTAGAACTCACCAGTAGTGCGTACTTACTTTCTGATCGCCTGTTAAGTTGTGTTTGCGGGACGGATATCTTACTAACTAATCGCATAAAAATTAACTAGACATGCACGCCCAATCGTCATTAGCTGTGCGTAATATTCACTAGGTTGAGGCCAATACTACCCAATAGGTTAGAGAAAGTGACTCGAGAAGGACTTCAATACCAACTGTTACTCGAAGGTGGTAACAGATTAGAACAGTCAGTGAGATAAGCACATCTCTTGGGACAAACGTAACTTGTGTGTAAACAATCAGTAATCTTGAAGCAAGTAAGCTTTTTCTGTATACGATTCTGTCTACTTATAAATTTTTGGAATTACATGGCCAAAATATTTTCCGATTGCACGCTCATTCTTCGCATCCGGAAGTCGTTAAGCATCGGAATGTTATCAGCCTGTGTGAACTGCACAGAATGAAGTGGTACAAACAGTCACCGATCTTCTCAGTCAGCAATACCGTAACCCATCGTTTAAGGGGAGAAAAATGCCCAGACGTACTTTTCTCATGATGTAAAAACATATAAGACTAGAAGTGAAGATTCCGACCGATGTGTATTCGGGGGTAGGAGGGAGATATTTGCAGGCAATATATCATACGTGTATTGCACCCACTCAAACATCGATCAGTGTGCATCGAGGAGACGTTCGAAATGTTTGTGCGATTTAGAATACCATATAATTGGGATTACTTTTTCAAATACCGAAATAACCTATTAAGCAGATGCATCTATTACTGCGTGCGTAGTGCTGTATTTGAGACCACCATTCGAATAGGACTACACGATGTGGGCGATACTTGAAAATATTTGGGGGGTGTTTAGCATCTGCTCTGCATAGTAAACTGTGCCACGTCATATGAAGAATACGCAGATAGCAAAATTAAGCCAAATTCTTAAGGCTGAGCGGTGAATTTTAAAATGTCAGTCTAGCAGGTGGTCGTAACTATCTTCCATCATAAAAAATCGCACCTTTGAGTTGTCACTATTCGCTTTTATGATGCTGATCTCGGCTCGTTCTGTTGTGTAGGGCGTACACAAACGGAAAATATTTATGTGCTAACGTATGCATTGTTTCATAGGTGTGATCGGCTGCATCGGAGTACACTTTTTGATTCTCTGCCACTGGTAATCTATGTAGTTTGGTGTGAAATCGAAAAATTAATTTGTATATTCTTCACGAAAATTGATGGTTTGTTTTATTTTCACACCACCCTGTCATTCACTCTTGATAGATGGGTTTACGCCAGTGGTAGTTGTTTTTTTCCGTTGTGTGAACAGTCACTTTGGAAAAACCCGTTTTGTTTTTTTCATTCAGCTGGTCTTTTGGCGTTCTTTTCTGGGAAATTTTCACCTTGGGTTGTGCACCATTCAAAGGCATTGATCCATCCAGTGTACCTGCGCTGATACGCGCAGGGCGTCGCAATCCGAAACCGCAGTTTGCCAACGATGCGATCTACGAATTGATGCTGCACTGTTGGGCGCACAATCCAGGCCAAAGGCCGTCTTTTGCACAACTGGTTGGCGCACTGACACGTTTGGAACAGGAGCATATCATGCAGCCAGAAGGATTAGTGTCTTGCTCTACGAAAATGGTGCAGTCGATGATGAATGGATCACAGACGTGGTCCTCTTACTTGCCAAGTTCGGATCCGGAAACCATGACCACCGGGTCGTTATGTACGCACTACCTGGAAGTGGATAGCAGTCGTATAAATGCAAATAAAATTGATGTGTGTAAAAAGGTCGAGACAATTGAACAACCCTCGAAGGTCGTCGATGAGTTCACGATGAGCTCGTGTTGAGTGGGGTTTTGCAGTATTCCATGGGACATTGCTTAACGGTCGACTTAATTACGTTTTATAGATGCTTTTTTCCGGTTTTACCATCATTCACTTAATCATGTTTCGTTTGTGTGCCATGCACTATAATTCGCAAAAAGGACTTGGCGCAACTGCTCGGAATTAATGTACTTTTATGCCATATTTTACTATACAGAATATGCCACATGTTCAGTTCGGTTTTCATTCATTTCATGATAAAAGGGTGGTTAGTCTACGCAACTTATGAAGAACAGATCAACACACGATTTGTGCTGGTTTTTCATTGATTACCTTCGATTCGATGATCCTTTGCGCTCGACATCGTCCCTGTCTAAACTCAGCAGGAGGTATCGTGGAAACTTGGTTCAAAGGACAACCTTTGTTTCATGATCCAAATTCTTATATTTTCCACAGATAATCGATTCTATAAACTTCACGTGAGGCGCATCATTTAGGCAATAACTACTGAACAGATTAGGTACATCGAGTGGCAATATGGTGGTGCCGACAAAACGTATGTGAACTCACATTTCCCAGAACTAGCTCAAAAAGATCCGACAACATTTCTTTTTGGTTTCGTGAAGACTTCGTTATTACACCAAAAGCTTCTGGAATAATCTTCGGGAGTAAAGTTTATAGTTGTGACCGCTCTATCCATAACAAGCGACTGTCATGAATTAAATTTCATTTCAACACATTTTCATTTTAATACAGTCTAAGCGTCTGACAACCATCTCCGATTATTAAACCTTGGGAGCGAGTGTCAGTGGATTTAATCAAGGCACTATAGCTCTAACCACCATTAAGAATGGATATATTGCTGGAAGGTTGTATTTACATAACAGACAATTGGTCAGTGTTGTGGTTGGCAAAATGAAGCGGCAATAGTGTCTATACAAATCTCTCAGTCAATTATTCTTCCACGCCTGTCCGTCAGATGTACGCTTATTGGTAAATCGTACGTATGCGATCTAGATAAGCAAGACAGATTGTAGGTTTCAAGCTATTGCAAAGAGACTGAATATTGAAGTGATGAGACGAATTGCCCACTTTATTAGGCTAAAGGGAATGACGTTAGAGAACGCCACAGAGAATTATCCTGTCAAACAGGCCAGTGGGTAGAAGTTTGGTAAACTGCATCCATGTTTGGGAAAATTTTCCCACCCCAGAATGGATTATTTCTCGAGATTTATTTGAAAAAAGTATTGTGATTTTAAGTTTCATTCTTCCGCGTCAGAGCGTATGAAAACTCGATTTTCTTCTGATTGACCCACTCCACTTTTAGCACGTTAATTTTGGTGAGGTTCTTCAAGGCCAATCTAAAGCTACGTATACGCAGACGCTGGTCTGATATGCTACTTTTGGTTTGGGAGTAAATACATTCTCGGCCGAATGTCAAGATCTTTTGTGTTCGGTTTTGGGTATTGTCACGTTCCGTAAAGCGTGCGATTTGTGCATTATAAATTTGTGTGCTAGCCTTTTCTAGTTTTTTTGATCACGCAGTTCGTAACAATTCCCTTGGTCTTTCACGTTGATGTTTGGAATACATGGAACGTCTAGGTTTATTACGGCCGACTACTGTATGCCTTGTGTCTTGAAGCTAAGGGCTTCGGTTGAAAACTTTTGGCGTCTCGTTTATGTGGGGGCACCCTGCCAGTATCCAACCCTGAATACAGACAAGCATTCTAACAGTTAAACATCAACACCATCGACCGGTATATCACTTCTAGTGATATATAGGCCTTAAAACTGTTACTTTGTACTCGGGAATCGTCAATCCCTTTAAATAACTTCTCCAGTGTGAATATTCAACCTGTCAGAGTTGGATTGGCGGAATGCGCCTGCAAGAGCGCTGCCATGTGGTTGCGCTTGCCAGCGCAGGGTGGGCAAACTCTTGGTTGTATCCCTCAGCCCCGTGAATCCGGTGTGCTCCAGTTGCGGCAAAACCACGTCCGATGGCGGCCGGCCGTGGTTAAGTGTCTCAGCAGCTGACGAACAGCATAGGACTGGGAAACAACATGCATCATCTCACAAAATGGATAAAAAGATGAACACCACAGTCTCCCAGTGGTATACTTTGGCATAAACTTGTTTTCACCAACCGATAGTTAATGAAAACCTGTGCTCACAAACGATTTGCAAATTAGTAGCGGATTGAGTGAAATTTGCGGGTTTTTCCTTAAAGTCGTGTCATGACTTCAAGTTTGGCCACGTCATTCATGAGCTATGTCGCAGTGTTAGTAAGCTGGGTATAGCAGGAATTCTAGCGGCGTATGGCGTTTTCTCATTTTATGGCCTCGCTGTTGCGCAGCATTGTTCTGTTTTAAGTCACTGTGTTCCCTCTTATCAACTTTTCAAACGTCGGCTGATGCCACGCTAAAGCCGAGGGTTACGGGGACAGAGAAGTTCCTCGACTTCACCCATCTCGTTCTCCAGATATATATGGACGTTTCACAAACAAGTAAATAGAACGCTCCCCATATAATATACTCAGGTTTTTCAAGCTAACAGGAAGACCGTTTCTGATCTATTCTGTTACCCCTTACCGATTCTGCTACAATGGGGTAGCGGCCAAGATTACACACCACGTCGATCGTAACGTGTGACTGTGACTTCAGTCCTACGAAGTACAGCCGTGCCAGAAAGGCCAAAGATGAGCAGTGAGATGAAATTCAGTTATACCTATGAGGTTGTATATCGCACTCGTAACAGTGTAAAAGTGCTTAAGTAGTGAAGCACGAACCTGTGAGCATGCGGCAAACATATTCATATGGTTGCATCACTACTGTTTTACGAATAATGAAAAAAAAGGATTAGAAAGGGTGCAGCCCAAAACAAAAGAGCCCTACGGTCAACCAACAATCGATTTGGACCATAAGGTTTATAGTTCGCGTGATCGAAATGCATTCGGTTTCATTCAGAAAATTGACATAGATTCGAATACATTCACCGAACGCATCAGCGACCAGAATTAGAAGTCTGTCTTATTCACTGCGCCCTGGAGCTAGGCAGGCATTTCATTGACAGTTGAATCAGACTATTGAGTATTTGGATCAGAATAGGGTCCACCAACAAATTCTATCTCCTGCTGCTTCGCGAGTCGGACGTTTAAGTTAGGGACTAAGGGTGGGGTCCTTAAGCGAACTCCTTTCCGTGACAAAACCGCACAGGAATTACCAGAAGTTATCGTTGTTTTTATGAATTACTTCACCGGTATTCATTTCCGCCGTACTCCGCTTCTGATTCTCAAATTTTCAATCGGTGACAAAGACCTGAAATTGGCGCTTTTAATGTCCGCACTCCGATAAATAGAAAAACAAGTTGCTGTGGAGAGTGCTGTTTCGAGTATGACTGTGTGCTTCGTCTCCGAAATGTGCTTTTACCATCCTAACGTTGCCAGTCATTTGATTTGTCCCCAGGTGATGCCACAGATCAACAATTTGTTTTCAGGATTTCTGGTGACCAATATGCCGAATCTTGTGATCAAGCTCGGATGGGGATTCCACTGTGTTCTGAAGCAGAGCAGAGCCTGCTCAACTGTATCTTATTGAATTGTCTCTTGCCTGTCTTTTGACCTAGTGCAATCAATATTGCTTATACACATCAAACGTACGTTACTTTCTCTTCACATCTTCGTATACTTCAACAACAGATAGCTGAAGTGTTGTCAGAAATGCATTCCACAATGCTTTTTTGATCTTCTGAAACAAACTGGATACTCAGACATGATTGTACTTGCGTGCCACATGAATGTAAGAAAAGAGACGGTATGTTCAGTGTCTGTGCACGGCGCAACGATAATTGGGATTGGTTGTTTCAAATATGCGCATCTTAGAAAAAGAAGACGGTGATGTATAAGTTGGAGACCACTCTGCAACCTAATCGAAAACACAACTCGACCACGTCGTCGTCTATAACTGGTTCCACCGCACTAAAGATAGTCGTTCATTTTGATGTAATTGTCATGAGTCAGACCAAACCATTGTTCGTGCCTGCCTTGTCTTATCGTATGCTCAGCGAGCATTTGCTTGCAACCATATAATATTCCGTTGAACATTAAGCGACGATAACACACGCGACACCTGGGTATCAGTACTGATGGTATGAAACTCAACAATTGCATGAAACTCTTGCGAAGAGCTTTATACTAAAGAAGTGTTACGGATACGGTATAAATAGGTTCCCCAGAACTTGCAAATAAGCATCGACTGATCCCCTGACTACGACTAGGGCAGGACCCAATTTGAACTGAAACGTAAACTTACGGCAGGCTACGAAACCTACTTGTCCCAGTGAGTCAGATATACGGAAATGACACATCAAGGAATAACCGAGGAATGTTGATCCTGATTCGTGGCTGCATTCAGCACCGACAAGCTGTTAATGAAACTGCACGAAAAAATTTAGTTTCCGAATTTACAGCTTGTTGTTGCGGTATGAGAGATGAGCTGAGGACTTTTAGGACTGGTTCAACTGACCGGAGCCACCTAGTTCGGCCGTAGATACTGAAGACTGTGATTATTTGTAACGTTTCAGACGTTACTCCGTCGGAAACGGAATTGGCTTTTTAAGTTAATCTATGTGAAAGGCAATACAGTTCTTAGCCCAGAACTACTGTTTTCTGCTCTTCTCAAACATTATACTGAGAGATTGTTGTATGAACTGTCCAAACCTTTCTGTTCTTCGTGGGAGACTGAGGGAATTCCTCACGTTTGGTGTTTATCAACAGTCAGTGTTATTTTTAATAATAGATCGAGAACATCGTGTGACCAACACAGAGGTGTTAAACTTCTCCGTATGATATTCAGGATGCTCGTGAAATTTCTAACGTATCGGTTTTTAAGACAGAGAAAATCTAACGTGAGCAGCACAAGCGGGTTGTCTGCCTTGTCACGGGTATGACGATGATGTCTACACCTTGCGACACATCTGAACGTCGGCATCCTTTCTTTCTACCAACGGATGTGTTATTTTCAGATCTAAAGACCGCTTTCCACTCGGTTGCTCGACTTAGTCTCTAAGGTTGATTTGACTGAGGATTCCCAGTGAAATGCATCTATTTGTTACAATCCGTGTGAGCTCTGAGGATAGCGAAGACACGTAGTAGATTAATCACTTGTAGCGTCACAGTGGTGTGTCTTTTAATCGCGGGGTTTACGATGAGTGTGCGCACTCATTTTTGCCCTGTTGATCACAGACCTGATTCATTCTTTTGGAGGATGAATATGTACTCTCAGTAATTGGTGGCGGTTGTTTCCATCAGATGGGCTGATTGTGTGAGCACTGATGCAGTCCGTCTTCGTTTACTTTGTGAATTTGCGGGCGATAATCGACATTGTGGAAACAATCTTCACTGGTTGGATCAGGCAGTTTGTCTGTTGATAGGGCTTCTGCTGCGCCGTTTATTGTTCAGTGTGGGTGTTGATTTTTGGAAGAGACGGGAAGGTGATCAGGCGATGACGTGATCATGGACTGCGAAAGCCTTGACTAATGCTGATCAACGTTGACAGATGGTGTCTCCCTGATTGTACAAATCGTTACCATTCATGCTGCTTGTTTGAAACTGTCCGACGAGAAGCTGTCAATGGCGAGCCCGTATGCCCGAAGTTGAGTTATCATTTTATTCTTCATTGGGCCTCGTTCTTTATTCTCCCTCCCTTCTGGTCTTCTCATTACACCTGTACATGTGTATCACTCTGTAACTTTGTGAACTCTTGTCAAGAACAACGACATCCCAATTTACAGTACCCACGGGTATGCTGAAACCGAGCATGATGATGAGTCTTCTAATTTGTTGTAAACTTGCTTGGAGAAATATGGGCTGTTTGTGTCGTTTTAACTAAGTCTACACC
Organism: Paragonimus skrjabini miyazakii; assembly: GCA_014338405.1. Classification (NCBI taxonomy): domain Eukaryota; kingdom Metazoa; phylum Platyhelminthes; class Trematoda; order Plagiorchiida; family Troglotrematidae; genus Paragonimus; species Paragonimus skrjabini miyazakii. The sequence continues at coordinate 160,810 of JTDE01000679.1, forward strand.
ACGTTACTACTGGTTGGTTATAGGTATGGTGTACATTAAGCTGCACACCACTTCAGGTGTAAGAACGTGGTGTAATTCAGGTTTCGCGTCCACCCATTGTCCAAAGCCCCCAAGGATACCGGTGAAATAAAATCCAAGTCCTTCAGCGCTGAGCCTGTTTACTTAGCTGCAATCCAGATCATTGTTGAAAGCCATAACGGTCATCTCATGGGCAGAGAGCGTTATCGATCGTACATGCATTGACCTTGATTGTGACTGGCTTAGAGCGATGCGCGTTGTTCTCGCTCTGATTTGACATGTGGTCGAGTGCATGACCAACATCTTGGGGTTGTGGCTGCATAATAAGAACATAAACAAATTGGTCAGGTCAACCACACGAACTGTTGCGATTGTGTTTCAAGACCGCAGATGCTGGATTTCTGTTCGGGTGTTGGCTTGCTGACCTGCAAATTTCGCTAATGTGTGCGTCATCGCAACTGCAAGCGAACTGATAGGTTACCTGAAACGTTAAAAAGATGTCTGCAGAATTTAATAAACTGAAGCTCAACTGTTTCGTTGTAGATACCCCGCTCTGCTGAATTCTATTTGGCGCAAGAGCCCACAAACGAATAACTTAGACGGAACACATTATAAGTCACTGAGGTGCGCATATGCGAGGATATTATTAGTACGTTATAAAAGGCCATCAGTCCAATTGGCAAATGCTACAAATGAAGCCAAGTTGTGTTAAACAAACCAGCTGGTCGTTCAGTTGCCTCCGTGCTGAGCCGAACCTGTACGTGCACAGTGCACGTACACATGAAGTAGTCAACATGGGACAAAAACTAGGCAATTAGATAGTCGCATGCAACTAAATAATGTTTGCGACCATAACACATTAAAATACCATACTGCGGTATAGAAACTATCCCATACATATTCTGCACATTGTCTGTTATGGTCTCCCAACAACTTCCGCCGTTTTACCCAAAGCAAAGTTCACAAAGAGAGTGGAGGTTTTATTCAAACGGCTTGAAGCATTAGCTCAAACTCCCTCGGTTTTCAGTTGGTGTCATCCCTGGGCCGCCGCATAAACCGAAGGGTGCCTGCGTAATGCGACAAAACCGTGACTTGAAAAAACGTCCCTTCGTTGCCCGCTCCCAACGCAATGTGGTATCCACGGAGTCCTAGCGGCACCCTTATCAGATCGGTTTGTGTATTTAACACCTGTAACAACTGTTTTGAGTGACATCCACCCAAATTTAGCCACACGAACAACAACAACAACAGGAACCATGTTTGGCTTCGCTGGATTTATTACGGGACGATAGGACAACTACGAACGCAGCATTTGGTCGCTGTTCAATTGTTTACAGTCCGTTCCACCATATAGCTATTCGACAGGTGATTATCAATAACATCCATGCACTTTTAATTGCTTCCCAGTCGTCAGACAATTAGAAAGCTTACTTGCAACGCAGTAACCCTACTTGGAATTAGCCGTGAGCTTACGCTATCGAAATCTCTACTTTGTATAGCGCCAGGTGTTTTTCTTCGAAGTATTCAAGCCTGCCGTACGAAGATCAACAAATTCTCGATTGTGGAACCTATTAAGCAACCGGTCTACGTATACCTCTTCCTGGTTTTTGCGATCTGCTTTTCCATAAGCCCTCTCCGACTCCAACCAGCCCATTACAGTTTTTATAGCATACGGTTGACTTTGTCTTGCGATTGGTCGACTAAAAAAGTAATTAGCTTTCGAGGCTTTAGCGTCCACGATAATACTAACCTTAGTATAATCAATATGACTCTTTCTGAAATCCTTCAAATGTGGGAAACCTCGAAGCTGCTCATCACTTGGTACGTGGACCTCCGGTAGACCTTCTATCAAGTAAGCATTATGTATGTCCATCCATTCACAGCCACTTACTGACTCTAGACAAAAACTTACCCAATCACTCTTAGTTTACTGGGTGCCGATGACGGTACGCAGCATTAAGGCCGCCTTTGATCCAGCCAACTATAGTGGTGTGGGATCTCTTATCTGGTAACGCATACCCAAATTTGCTGCAACTATTCCCAAAAACCTTTACATAAGTAACCCTTCAGTTAGTACCATGGGATCGTACCAACGGCACATTACTAGAGACCAAGTTCAGTTACATTTGGAATTTTTTTGGTCCAAGCAGACTGATGTAATAATATATTACGTTTCCCCTCACAAACTTGACCTGTACAGCTAGTTCTTGTTAAGCATTCTCTATCCAGATGGCCAGTATGTATCTATCGGTAACAATGTAGTGATATCCTTGGGAGTTAACTTGTCTATCCTTCGAGCGCTTGTTATGTGGAATGCGAATGTAGACATTCGGCGGCATTCTATATTAGCTGGTTTCGATTTGAGGTTCAGCTGCGATCAAATCCACTAAATCTCTGAAAACATACGTTCTTCTTGATGGACTTGTTCTGCCACTATCTCTATCCGTTTTCAGTGTATTCGTGATGACGGTCTGCTCACCCGTAGCCTTGATAACAGAGGCTACTTTCAAATATGTTACATCGGTCATCTGACCGACACGCAGTTTCGTGTCTTAACCAGGGATTCAGCATTTTTCAAATAATTACTTTATTAAAAAATCTTGCACAGAACTGGGAAACCTCATATTTATCCCTTGATTATTTCCATTCTATACGGTATACCGATAAATCCGTTTGAGCTCCTAGCAGCTGCCAGTGGATTAGAGTCTCACCAACCTTTGGTTCAAGCTGGTGCCTTTAGCTGATAAGTTTTAGCCTGAGTTCTGCTTGTTTTATTGAACGGCCAGTTTTTTCTACTTACCTTGACTAGTGTTTCCTCTTGTTCGTGAGTCGACTACGAATTCGCAACATTTTCATCGATGGGTCTACATGAAAGCTTCTTATGGGCTCACTGTCATTCTATTCATGCACGTCGTCAAACGTACCATCATTCTCACGACTACTACTGTACAAAGAATTGTGAAATGAAGATATGAACATCAGAGTAGATGGGCCAATGTCTTTCCGGAAAAAAATGGTACTTTCAAACTGTAGGCGTTTTCCACAGGAGTTGATGAAACTTTCACCATGGCTGTTTGGCATGACTTGTTATGCTCGAACGACTCCCAGCACAGAGTAACAGTGAGAACAGCAAACAGAATTACTTATAACAATAGAGTGTTGTAATACTCAAAGACAACTTACGAAGTCGCTGCTGTATCCTGATCAAAATACCGGAACCCATAAGAGCATAGGAAAACTCGCTGACACTACCAAAAATATCCTTAACTTTACAAACACGATGTCAACCGGTCCAGTGTTTGAAGACGGAAAAGAAAAGAAACTGATCCCAAATGAAATTAAACGCACAATACCGTTTCCAACACGGTCTGATCAGGAAACACAAACGTTGAATCCGTGCGAGATGTGTAATGATAAACCATGGTTCCATGCAATGGACAGTAACAAAACAGTGAACTAAAAACACTTGAAGTTATGCGTCTTTTATGAGTGAAAACAACGACCAATGCTACGTGTAGAGGTTAGCAATCACTGAACACTGAGAAATTTAACAAAAACCAATGAAGAGTAAGAATACTGGAGATATGGATCATATCGGTCAAGATTGTCATTCGCTGGTAAAGTGATCAGTCCTCGTGTGTTGTTCGCATCTCTGGTCTAGCGCATTAGGTGTGCGGTCAAGGGGGGAACGGGACATGCTATCCACAAACAATCAGTGGGTTTGAACAGGAACAAGGTGAAGTCGCACACGTAACTCACAATTTATATTCAGTCTGTAACGACGCCCAGGTCTTTGTCGACGTTTCGTTCATTTTCTGTTTTGTGTGTATGAGGTCACTTGAAGTGAATTTTCACATGCAGGACTTTGCAATTCGTTAAATTAAATGCGCAGCTTATTTGGCAATATGATTTCGCACAAAACGCAGCGTCGCTAACGAGATGTAAGCGAAAGGGATGGCTCGTACACAAGGGCCACCGGCATTCTTTTATATCAAAAAAGACAGGAAGTTGGCAGCGCGGTTTGGAGACGTGTAGTATGTACTGCGCAGGAAGTGTTAACAAAGGAGCTGGCACTAGACTACTGACAACCGATGCGGAACACACCAGCCGCGCAAAATAATGTTTGCGTTCATAAATGTATACTTTCACATATCTCGCATTGAATGTCCAACATTAGATAACTTAAAAATTCAGGCGTCTTCTTCAATCAAAGCAGTAGGTGCTGTGGTGAACTCGATGGTGAAGATTCTATGGCCGCAACCGTTCAAGAGTTCCTAGAGTACATTGTGGACGTGGTCAAGGTGATCGAAACCAAGACCAACCGTGAAAACCTGTCTGTCGTGCTGACGATGGCGAGGGGAATGGCGGAAATGGTGCTAGATGCAGCGCAGAGACCATGTGAAGTTGAAGCGGGCCGCTGCAAGATAGGATCCCGGGGATGTGGTAACACCCAGGATAGGATGCATCGATTCAAGGCTTGGACAAAGAACAGAACCCTCAGTATTCGCCGTCACCCTGCAAGGATTGTTGGGCAAGGCACCATCTGAACTGGATTAAAATTCCAGCTGGTAGTTACTGGTACCGAATTTCATGGAACGCTCCCATTGGATTGTTCCTGACAAAGTCTGCGTTGCCCACGTCACCCCACAGATGGACATTGATGAGCTCGCAAAACTGACGGGGGAGTTTGGAGCTATATCCTCGGCCTCACTGGATATGAATGAGAGTATGGATAGGAGGACACTGAGAGAAATACAGAAGGCAACGGGGCAGATTGTAATGGACATGGTCATGCTGAGAACATCACGGAAGAACGATAAACAAGGAGGCTGCTTCACCTGCGGTAAAAAGGACAGTGTCAACCAATGGTTTAAAAGCTTTAAAAATAGTGTTCTATGATGGTTCTTTTTGTTGGGTTAGTGAAATGACGATTGGGGGCTGTTGGAAAGGGGGCACATGAGTTGAGGTCGATGGGAAAAGAGAACAAAGCTTGGTTGATAAGAGGGAAAGCTACTTCGCTGACTGCTTGTAAACAGAAGCAAAACGTAGAACCGACAACAGTGGTGATCAGATTGGTTAGGGGTCATAACCTGCTAGCTAATGGTGCAGAAGAATCTAGGTAAATCATGAAGCACAACTCTATTGTATTTCAAGAAACCAGGCAGACTTGGATCCGATCTTCTAGCTGCGACGGATGCCGTGATAGACCTGATGTGCACACAGGTGTCTACTGCACATGGTCCACTAATACTTACGAGCGAACAATAGAGTAGCGTCAATCGAATACTAACGACCAGGACGCCTAGTGGAACAGCTGTCTTAGCACCCTAGAGAAATAGGTTGAGTTATTCGCCAGTGACAATGGACCGTACGGTTTCGGCAGCTGGCTTGTGAATGAAATAACACCAGGGATATTTCGGCCGCATGGACGTCGCAGAATACTTGTAGATCCCTAGAATGACGTTAAAAGCCAAATACGGAACATATTAGATGAAAAGATCACCGGAGAAGCCAACAGTTCGTGCTGCTCGTTCGTCCTCCTGGCGGGGAAAATGGAGATAAAACTCCGCTTTTGCATGGATTTTTGGGGACTGAGCAAGACAATGAAACACATTTGTGCCAGTGTCGTCAGTCACTGAGACTTCTGATTAGTTACAGCTGGTGCCGCTGTTCATGAATGCGCAGTTCGGATACTGATAACTGGCAACCAAACCGACTGATAGTGCGAAAGCCGCATTCTCGGCGGATGAAAAACGATCAGTTCAAGCGCATGCAGTTGAACTTATCCCGCATATCATTTACATTTCAACGCTTAATGGTTTAGTTGGTAAAACGACCGGGTAGTATCTTTGAAATATGGAGATGATGCTGCGGTATATGACAGCATAGGATCGGAGCATTCCGCACACCTAGATACTATCTTAAAACGAATTCAGAACTCTGGTTTCTGGAGCAGCGCTGATAGGCTGCAACGCAGACGACTATGGATGGGACACTACGTTGGCTGAGGTGAAGTCAGGCCATTGCCGGGGACAGACTGAAACAGTTTCTGGGTCGAGCGAGGTACTGCAGTCGCTAGTGAAGATTTTTCACTCAGCAACGTCATCATCGTACGAATCTCGTCTAATGAGCAAGTGTGAATGGGCCGAAGATTCCTCGAGAGCGTTCATACAAGAACAAGAATAAAGCGGGAAGTAGCCAACACTGATGTTTCCGAATACAAGAGGAACGATCATTGTAGTGGTGGATACCAATAACCGCGGCATTGGAGCAGACTGCAAACGGAAGAACTGAGTAATCTAAGCCGTTAGTAGAACAACAGTATTCACTCATTGGGAAGGAACGTTTGATAATCCTCTGGGCAGTAGGCAAGTGAACCGTTGATCAAACAGTTTAAGTCACGAGAGACAAATTAGCCCGAAGGGTATTCCGCCTACACTAATTTTACGATCATCCACATGTTTGAGTACAGCAATTTTACCGGTTACTCTCCTTCTCAACCACTGGTAGACGAAGAACTTCCTTTTGGAGTTAATAGCTTAGTAATGGGACACGATCTGCAAGCACTGGTATATTTACAGCATCAAGGCAAGGTCCTTCAGAAGGTGATTAAGGCTCTCGCAGGAGAGACAAAAATCCCAGCAAATGAACTGAGGGTGGGCGGAAACGACTTTTTCTCGGTGGGGAAGAGTTAGTCTCAACAGGGTAGGGGTATTACCATGGCGGTGTGATGGTGACAACTCCCATTTGGTAGCAAACTGTCATGAGATTGTACACACTGGATGCATCAGAACGTACGATCTACTGAAACAAAGACCATACTAGCCAGAAATAAGGGATAATGTATACGTCAACAATATCAGCTACTGAAAGACAACTTAAGAGCCTTTGCAATCGATACCCCCTTCTGAAAGCGATGAATTCTGACAAGTAAAAATTATGCAAACATTTCAATTTAACGCTCGTAGTAACCAGTACGTTCTGGTCATGACAAGTCACTGAAATGTGACCAAAGCATAGTAACTTCGCGGAAAATTGCTTGCCGGAAGAACTGCTAAACAAAACCTGAAAGCTTTGCAACCACACGCAAGAGAGTGGCCAACGGCCTAGTGTAACGTGCGGTCGAAACAGCAAGCGCGCATAGGTTGAATTCGAATTGTGTAACGGAGCGTGCTGCTGTGTTGTCGGCGCCGTTTTAGCTTACGTTTGTGTAAGTCGTGTGCATGGCTTACTAGGAAAGCCAAAACTAGTCGCAGTGGAGGGTTGGCCCCATTTTAGGGTTTTTCCCGTATACTGGAAGCGGCAACTGGAAACGGTTATACGTGCGGAACGCGTCAGCAAAGAAACTAACGATACACTGCTGAAAGTTGATGCAGAGGCACGTCTGCCGTGCGAAATAGAGGTTGCGTCCGTTGTTGTGCCATATCACATATTTTGTAACGGATGTCTGAATAAACAACATCGCGAATCAGGCGTTTCTTTGTGGTTACACAAACAAACAAGTCAGTTTTGTACATAGGTGATAATTCTGCTTCTCATCCGAGTTTCGTGGGAGTGCATTCTTACACAACTGAGCCTTAATTGTTATTAAAGCCAGCCATCAATGAGAGGAATATCAGGTAGTCCCATGGCGAATACGGAACTGACGTACAAGTGCATACCTTCTTCTTGTCAAGCCGCGAAATCTTCGCACTTTTTCTGTCTAATTTAATTTTTGTAATTCATTTTCCTAGCCCGATCATCGTTTTTTGGACAGCTTTGACTATACACATGACTCACATTGAACAGGTGCGCACACACACTGTGTTTTGGGTTACGCGCTGGTTAGCGGAAGGACATGAACTGAGTACAGTGCCTTGGGACGTTTGTATAAAGTGTGGACACACGCACAAGTACGCTTTCCTATTTAACGTCTGGACAGTGATGACAACAGCTGACTGGACATCAGAGCAATCAATGTGACCATGATGTGTGCTGGAGTGTAAGCTGCGTTCAAGGTCAGCAGACGAATCGCCTGTTGGCTAGCCGTTAGGTAAAAACGGTAAGTAGTTGAAAACTGATGAGCAAGAGCTAGAAAACGAGCAGAAAAGCTGTTGTTTGATCGTGATTGAAGTTTGTCTTTTTGAACGGTTACTCGTGAGCTGATTGCGGAATTCAAGTATGAACAGTCACAGGTGTGATGTGCTGTCCCCAGCGACATAAATCACCTAAGGTTAAACCAATTCTGGGACGGATATACATCACGAGTCAGTTAGGGCGCTTTGCGATCGAATGCCCGACATCAATTAGTTGAGATGTGTTTTATACATCCTGGATAAGAAATATATCAATCCAAAACAGCTTTTAGGAGAACATTTTCTTAGGGCTCCCAGCTTCGACCCATCAATTCGAATTCTGAGGATAAGATCACCACCTATCTGATGACCGCAAACAAAGACAAATTTAGCTGTTCAGGGGTGACATTACGAACTGACAACAGATTTTGAAATATGGGGTTGCAGCCGCAATTCGAAGTGGTCCGCCATGAGGCAGACTGTGTTGACGCTGGTGGTTGTCTGGCCAATCATCATTTTCAATAACAAGCTACGCTCATAGGGCCAGTACCTGAGTAACTAGAAATTTCGACCTACGACAAGAATGTCTCAAGATCGAATCAAGGTCCCATTCCATTTTTGTTTAGTGGACTCACATAGGACCTGAGAGCAATCGCTTGCGATGATCGAGTCAAACCGAGGATAAGTTATGTCCGTCCAGTCGTCAGTTCACATCTTCGCAACAAGCAATACCCGGAGGACAGGTGACCCAGCAGCTTTGGGTAGTGACCGATCCGTCGAAGGTTTAATTCTTTGTCCGAAGGAAAACTACATTATCTACAGATTATAATTTTGATATGGTCCAACAGTAAACGTTCAAATGTGGGTTGTCTTTCAGAGATTTGTTGGGACCAACTTAGACCCTCTGGCAGCAAAAGGCCGTGGTTCACTGCTAATCGACGAAGCAATTGAAATGTACAGAATGGTTTGATAGCAGTTTACCACAAGAGTGCAGAGTTTCGGTTTTCCTGATCCTAAGGTCAATGGAATCACATTCCAACGGTGCAATTGAGCAACACCTTTTGGGTTCGCGGTTATGTAAGTCATAGTTTATTGAACCTTTGCTTCTGTTTTAGTGCTCACCCCACCGTTGCAGGCTGGTATAGTGGCCCCGTCCTTTGGTAAACAGTATGTTTGAATAAAATACGTGGGTACACTGATCATCGTGTTTCTGTGGATGGCGACAGCGGTTTGTAATGCATTATGGCCTTTGTAATGTATCACAATATAAATATCGTAAATCTCAACACTCGGTTGCAGATTACGTATTTAAAAAAGTCGATGGTTGTTTTGGCCTTCGATTGGAATATATTTCCCGTTGTAACCCTAATGCACGTAAATAGTGGAACCGGGGGGATGCAACACCAATCTAACTTGGACGTAACAAGAAAGGGAGCCAAAATGATCTTCGGTTGCTGATGTCTACGTATGGAGGGGTAGATAGTAGCCGATCTAACACGTAACATGACATTGGCACCAAACCAGTTAAAACATTTCGCACCACTCTCTTCTTATTCAACAGAATAGTTCATATATACATTGTTATCTATGCCTTTGTGTATATGTCACCAAACTTTCTCTGTACACCGATACCAGTCGTGTTTATGTGGGTCTAGTTTCATGCACAACTCACCAGACTGATAAATCGTTGAAAAACAGACATACTATACGAAAGCCACAGATTTACTCGAAAGCGGCTCAGAGAAAATGCCTGACCAGATGCTGAAACACATGTGTCCAGCAGGATACCCAATCACACCCATCACGCTGAGATGGAACCGAGAAACACAGACGAACAAGTATATTGGCCACAGCAGTTACTCTATATAGGAATACGAGTCAGAGCATATACATACATGTAGCGTTATGGCCTAGCAATGGTTTGTTAGTTTGAATGCGCTATATGCGAACGTGCGTGTGTGTGTGTATGCGCGAGCGCATTTTTCTTATGTAAGTCACAGAAGACAACGGAGTCAGTGAGAAAAATAAAATGCATAATAAGTGTGAGAAAGAGATAAAGTCAAGAGCACATGATGATGAGAATGATAAGATAAAGTCAACTATCGAATAGAGAGACTGTACAAATAAAAAAGGACTAGGCAATTTGGCCTCACAGACGACAATGATCTGGACGACGCGGATGGTGGATCTGGATTACTCAGAGTTGGGAAAGGTGGAACGTTGGTGATGGCGGATTGGAGGCGTACAGAGCAGGACCAGACTTATTCCGTAGATCAAACTAGGAGAATAGGCTTCGGCGGCGGTCTTCGTATTTGTCTGAGGTAAGTAAAAAAAAGAAAACACAAGGGAGTGAAAGTATAGCAAGGAATGACGTAAAGTTCGAAACGGTCACCAAACCCAATGACAGTTGTACTGATGATGATGAGTACCAACGTCGAAATTGCTTACAGAAGGAGTCAGAATGTGGATTAATGTAAGAAGCATCAGGAGGTGGTTTTCACAAAGAGGACATTGCATCTAAAAGCACTGTTATCCAATAAGAAAATCAATTAGTATGTAGATAATAAAATATAATGGATGTTTACTGGTTGAGATAAAACGAACTGTACGAAAAATAAAAGAGAGGTCCGCAATCGATGACAACTCAGTGAACTTTAGTCATGAGGCTGATGTAAAAAATAGAGGCAATTAAGTGAGGACGTAGAAACACATAGGGACTATTATTCACAATGGTTCGCGAAACTACGAAGACCAACGGCCTTCTAACTATGCTATTTATTGTCGTCTGAGAGCCTAGGTCGATCATTTAAGAGCCCACGGCGATTGTTCGAGGGTCGGATAAAGCCTGCGCTGACTCATGATAGGATTTCATGCAATCATGTCATACTGTGCCAAATGATAGTGTTCAAGGTCATCGAACACTTGGCCGTATTGACTCAGAATATTAGGGCGAAGTCAATGAATTCGAGTAGATCACAGGTGGAAGTGAAATAAACTGTGTAGCACGGCTACGCCGAATGTCTCAGAGTAGCGAAAATATGGACCCCAATGAGCACCACCAAGTACAAGTAAATAAAACAGACATTCATTGACGAAAACGGAAAAAAAAGATATAAAGTGCAGGGAGTGTCGTTGAGTTAGAACTTGTAACCCATCATCTCACAGTGAATACCCGAAACATCACTGGATTAAAACAATGTCGATTTATGGGCAATAATCCGGTATTCAAAAAGAAAGGAAATAATGGAATATATTCAACATGGTCTAACAGTCAACGTATTTTTTATTGGCTGATCTCTTGATTGTCATAGATACGCAATGAAAAAGCTTACCAGCAAAAGTGTGTCGAGTGCATCATGTGTTTGGAACAACATAGTCGTTCAGCACCTTATCTCTATGTTGATGAAGCTACTTAAGATGCTTCTTGTGCAGGGGTCAGCCACTGAAAAGCAAATCTCGTATCAAAACGCTGTCATCCAACAATGGCACTAATCACAATGTTATTGTTGATGACTGCGTGATCGGACTACTATATTACAAATGCCACAAATGGTTGAATTCACAGCGTTACAAATATGTTCATCAAAGTCAGCAATCAGCAGTTTAATGTTCAACGTGTGTTTTACTTTGACAATGTGCTTATCCGTAGACAAACGACATTGACTAGGGTGCATAACCTTCGTCATTCGCCACCTTTTAGTTCACTTTTAACCTGACAGAAGAGGTTTTAGACTGCTTTAAGAAGTTTAAGTTGTTTTTCAAACAGAGAAACGATGTCCCACAGGGATCATTAGCCAGGCAGCACAAATGCACTGTGTTACGTGTGTAAATCTAAGCTATCAAAAGTATGACACCTACTTCGTGTGCCCTTTATAACAGACAGTTTGAGCTTCATTCAAAGGCCTGATGTAATTTCCTTAGTAACGTGTATTTTTCCTTGCTTATCAATTATCGCCGTATTCAGACAATGTGAGCAGAGTATGAAATACGCCAGGTTTGTTAACTGAGAGTGAATCATAAACATTGGTTGGCTTTCGTAAAACTGCCGTGTACCTATAACAGATAACCATAGGCTATCAAAGATCGCCACTATGCGTATTAACATTAACCGGCACTCGTATCATTTCAAGTTCTTTCGTTTAGACTTCTTGGATCAATTTTTAACCATTTTAGTAACATCTTCTACGATATTCCACGTCAACTTTGAGGAGAGCGATAGCTCGAGCCACAATACCTTCTGGTCAGAATCAAGACAGTTGTGAATGAACGAATACAGAACAGAAAATAAACAGATGTAGGCAAACGGAATTGAAGTAAGGTAAGCAGAGTTTAACCACGCTAACGAACTGTATCCATATATGGTAGTCTCCTATTGAAGGGACCCGTTAGTTTAAGAACCTAGCCGGACGTACTATAATTACACAAGCTTCGAGCTTTTAAGTGCTGAACCCAAGCTACACACTGATCATCAGACTGCCGCTTTCAATCTAATCAATTGTTCGCAAACAAAGATAGGGCGTGATAAGCGGTGAGTTGGTATCCGTCAGAAATGTCCAAGATAACGGAGCCTGAGGGACGGAATTATTAATCTGAATGATCGACAGAGTCTGCCCAAGCTGAATACACATAGGCACATTTCGTAATTACTGGCAAGATTTTCTCCCCATAAAATCATTATTGCTTCGCATACGGCAATGGTTAAAAACGGACACTGTGAACGTCCTCCAGATTTCACAAACGTGCAATAAGAAAACTCGAGCTTTTGTAACATACGCTCGTTCCCTCACGAAAACAATAAGATTATGCTGACATTACAGACAGTGTAGGTTGACAAACGTCATATGAACTACACAACTACACAAACGATGATCCCATCAGACACCGGTTCTTAATTAATCACCATGGGCCCTTAACCGAATCGCCGGGTCCGATCTATGCAGCACACGGTAAGTAATGGGCAGTCTACTGGATCCGAAGTTGACAGACATTTTTCTACGGATCGTTGAACGACAAATTTCACATTCCATTAACTTCCTAGAAA
>JTDE01000679.1:177230-216986 GCA_014338405.1 Paragonimus skrjabini miyazakii
GATCACAGGGCACTGGGTGAATCTTAAACATACTTGGAAAAATATGTGTTTGCAGTGGTTTCTCGCAAGGAAAGAAGTGAGCATGGTTAGTAATATCCGCCTCATACATTAAAATAAAGGAGAACACGTTGGCGGTCGGTGCGGAGGGTGCGAGATGAGAACCAAAGAAACAATAATAGGAATATGCGAAGACATTACCGCTCACAAGTCCAAATGATACTGCCCACCATCCGAAAACAACGTAGACGCTAAATCAAAGCATGATCTACCCAGTGTACGGCGAACTGGACAAGTTGATATCACTACAATTCATCAACAAGTTGCCTCTCACGCAGTCTGAGCTTACATAATATATGTTGCCAGATAGCATTTAACGAAAGCATAGGCCACTTGCCCAACGCCACTGGACAATTCTCAGCCCACAAGGTACATGTTGTCATGTGACTTACTCAGTCACAGTGGAATTTGAAGCTGGCAAATTGTTCAAGCCCAGACAGCAAGAACAGTCGGAATAATCGGGACTCGAACCCACGATCTTATGATTGGTAACTGGGATTATTACCACTGAACTACCCTGCAGTCGATTGGCTAGGACCGGACAGATCCGTTTCACTGTCAGGCAATTTACTAACATCCTCAACAGAATTTAGATATCTGTAACGTTTAACCCCAAACATATTGCTGCTAATGAGCAACCATCGAAACCATGAAAAGACTTGCAACAACTCACCTGACTATGTCCAATGTGAAAAACTATGTACACTTTCTCAAAAAGCCAATGATGGTTAGGAAAATGTAAGTTTTTAGTGTGGACACCAGTCAATAAAAATTGGGTTGGAAGTCTTCAATGTGAGATCCAAAGGTACTTTTATCACATGAGAGCGTGATATTAATCGAATGCAATCAAATATATGAAAAGATTACTGATCAGTAGTAAAGGATTTTGGTTTTCATATAGATTGAACATCATCCACAATTGATCGCAGCTGTCGCATTCCCAGAGACTTTCCACTCCGTCCCTTTCGAACGGCAGAAACACCAGACTTGAGTTTCGCCCTCATTAGAGCTCGTTAGTAGTGCATATCCTTGCCACTGTCGGGACTAGAACTCCGGCCACGCTATCATGAGGCAACCGTGTTTACCACTGCGCCGTTGACCTCACATTAGGCACGACCAAATTGTCACATGTGAACGCTCAACCACTTTCGCCTGTGAGTAACGATCAAGTTGCCCGATCAGTTGAGCGTTCACATATGATGATTCGGTCGTGCCTAATATGAGGTTCTAGTCCCGGCAGTGGCAAGGATATGCATTACTGACGAGTTCTAATGAGAGCGAAACTTGAGTCTAATGGTTGTTTTCGAAAATGGTCGACTAGAAATTCTATGGGAATGCGACAACTGCAATAAATTGTGAGTGATGTTCAATCGATATGATATGAAAAGATATTTGATTGTAGATTAGGATTAATGTCACGGGTGATTTATCCAACATACAATCATATACCATTTTTTGGGCTCATCTCAACATTAAATAAACGCATTCTATGAAACATTGGCATATAACTACTGTGAAAGTACAGACGTAGATCACGAGTACCAATCCGGATTGGATTGGAATTCGCTTCACGTAGAGCTGCGACAGCAATGACGTGTCTGGAGGTGAACTAACGTTTACTTATGGCACACGTGACACACGAGGATAGTGATGAAGAAATTGTTTAAGCAACCAGAAAACAAAATGTATTCGGGCTACCACGTGATTAGCACAGGAAACGGTTGCATCATACAGCTGGAGAACACATTGCTGAACAAGCCAGATGTAGATTAGTTCAATGGGATTATACTGCATTTGTCGTTGTTTTATCACATCTGTCACCCAGCTGTAATCAAACGATGAGCAAAACGAAACGGTCACACAAGTTTGTGGAGAACTAGGTCAATATGTAAATGTGAAAAGGAATGTACCTGAAAGAATCAATGAGAGACTGACAAGTAAAATGTACACTATCGTCATGAGGGCTAGCTCGAACCTTACCTATTCTACATCCGTGTGGCAATTCAAAACAAGTAGAGCTTCAATTGTGAAACAAAACACTCAGTTGCAGCCAGGGAAATTGTTTGTTCTCAAAAAACACGAGAACAAAAATAGTAGTTCATACAACTTTCACTGTACACTAGGAATTACTGACGATGAAATATTGGTACTGAACAGCATTCGGTATGACAGCACTTTCCAAAAAGTGGTTCAAGTAATGTTTTATCCACTCGACTGAGGTATCTTCTGGGACTTACAACAGTCAACTGGTCATTCCCAATATGAGCTACAGGTGTTTGTGTGGGGAAAGGACATACGTGCAAGTATCGTCAAGATTATATAATCAAGATTGCCCAACATTATACTCGGAAGGTATTTGAGGTACAAATAAATACAGGTGTTTACATACATATAATCTATGTCTGTAAACGCCTGTCTCAGATCTAACTAGAGCCGTGTTTAGAAGTATATCGCCTCTGATTCTATGCTGATTTACTAATTCGATGGCGGTGAAAATCAAGACATGGCGAAGTCAATTTAAACGAGTTAATAAGTGCCAGTTTCATATAAGACATCATGCGTGTAGGCGTGTGGTAATGTGTGAAATCGATGCGTAGGATTACAGCCCAATTCTCGCATTCGATGTGATTAAAAAGTCTTTTAAAGTACGAAACACAATTCGGTCCAAAGCAGTTTATCATTTCCGTACGCTGAACAACTACGGGAGATGAGCGGTACAATCAGGAAATGCAAATTGACAAATAATGTTTGTAAAGTGTACCCAATTGAACTCTGTAATGTTCCATTAGAGATCTACAGGCATTCTATATGTGGGGCACACAGGCTAAAATCGATTTAAAATTCACAAACTTTTAATATCTTATCTCTAAAAGTTCACACGACTATCGTTTCCAATCGCAAGTACGAAGATGAAAAAGTCAATCGGACAGAAGTATACGTTTTACAAGTGCGCACGCAGAAAAATAGTTTCTTCGTGAGTCTGCAATTGCTATCAAGCGAGAGGTTCTGATGAGGCATACACCGAGATTTGATCTCAACAAAGTTAGACGGAAACGAAGGAAGACAACAGTGCTTGAATAATTTTGTCTGGAAACTGCTTACGATTGAGCATAGTCCCACAATTTGATTGTTTCCTCAAGAAGCTGAACAAACCGACAAATAACGATCGCTTCTATTATACTCCGTGGCATATTGCATCTAACTCTGTTATGGGGCTGATTTTACTAAGCTTTCGTATTAATCAAATGTTTAAGTGCGCCAGCATCAGTTTCAGGGTACTTCCGTCAACTCTTCCATCTACATTTGTTATGCTGTTCTTTTGTGTATTATTCCATTTTTCACTCTTACCCGTTTTACGCTAACTGCTTCCACAACCATAAAAGAGCAATTCTCTGGTTATAGGAACCACAATAACATCACCAGCAGAATCATCTGCTGTTTGACAAATAAGTCGGTTCGCAATTAAGCTGGTTACTTGCGGTTCTCGATGCCAGTTACTTTGATGACGTTCAAGTCACAATAAACAGTTGACTGTTCAAAAGGATCGGAGCAAGAAGTCTATTTCTGAAATTCAACCTATTCTGTTCCATGGACCTAAACCTGAGGCCTAAATATACTGGGAGAAGCCTCCAGTCAAGTCACTCCACGAATTTCATATGCTGACTCTCGTTGCTTGCCCCTTTCCCACGAAATGGCTGAAAATCACTGTCATTCATTGCTAGAGCTTAGTTGAGTGAAATTTGCTCCAGTAGCTCTTTTCAGTACACAGAGGATCAGAAAAGCAAAAACTCCAATGATTCTAGCACTCATAAGCCCCATCTCAATGCAATCAAAGGGGTGGTCAAAGAAATGGTACCTTCACATTAATAATGACCAGTGTGTAAGTCTCACGGGGGTGATTCTGGATCGCTGCAAGAATACACCTACCATACACTAGAAGAAGCATAAACACTCATCATCATCATAACAGCCATGAGCTTGACCAAAAGGTACTGTGGCTCGGGCCGCCGTTCACCTCAACAGTGACGTGGAGTATCTTAGAAGAAAACGTTACTAAGAAGGTTGAAAATTATTGACAGAAGACTAAGAGGAAGAAGCGGAAATGGAGCGCATACGATATGACATGAAAAGAGTAGCACGAAATCTTTGGAATGGGTTTCAAGATCACGACCAAAAACTGCATAGATAAGAAACTTGAGCTCCCGTTAGGCAGATTCTTTTATACAGAATGGTGGTCCATTAGAACAGGCAATCCGCAACCTCAGCGACTGCCTTTAGCAGAATACAATCGAAGTTGTTTCAAACTTCGCTTACTTCCACAATGTAGGTATTAGTTCCTGTCTCGTACTTTGACAATGTGATTCATAGTCGCCTAACACAAAAACCTGTACAACGCTGGATGAAAAATATGCCGCCTAAGCAAGACTCTGGGTTTCAGCCTAGCAGTTGCACACGTCGCTGAAAAACCGTCGTCATGAAAGCCTGCATGAAAACTTTGTTCCGTAGACAGACAAGTTAACGACCATCGTTCCCCCAATGCCCATGACTCCCACGGCCTCCGTAACTAAAACAATGTCACAGAAAGCTAACCTAACAGAATGACTCACCAGGGTTCTCACGAGATAAGCATTCAATTGTTTGGTGGCTAGTCGACTACAGCTGTTGACATGCACACAATGCGCACAGAGGGCAAGTGTAGCCGGTCATAAGAATATGGAAGGCGAGCAAAATAGCAGGTCCAATCTGTTTGCGTGGTTTCAGGGAAAAACCAGCTAAAGTAAGTGTAAGAAGCTTTTTAATTGAGCTGACCAAAAACGATTTTGCAAGTCTTTTGTATGCTCTACCGAAATAAACGATTTGGTTGTTGATACTGAATACGATAAGGATAACTTTCACCAACTTGGGACATATTTGGCGTCAAAAACAGCATCCCGTTCAAATTTTAAAAAGATTCAGTTGTAAGATTACGGTATAGACTATCACAGTATACGGCTCCAACAAGTTGTCGATTTTTGTATTCAGTCACACGTGCATCGGATGATATTTTAAAAAAAATATGTGACGAGGAGGTTAGTGGATTTAAGTCAACCAAGAAGTATCAAACAACTACGTGTACAAAGATACAACCTATCTCCTTATCACAAAACTTAAAAGAATGAAACCGCTTACACGGTCCATTCATGTGCCATTATCAACTGCGTCTCGTATACAAATTAGTTCGTTTTACATTAACGGCTTGTGTGAGTAAACTGTCCGATAAGTATCTCGCGTCAAGTACCTTCGATCCGTTTGGGAGAAAATCGGGTAGAGGAAGACAATACTTTACATGAAACAGAAATATCCCTTGAATCACAAGCTTGAGACACTTATAACAAGTAACAAACAATTGTTTTTCATACATCGTTTTCAAGTTAATACAATCATAGAGGTTTAGTCAAAACCTGACGTTAAACAGATGGCAAAATCTATGACAAGACTGAACACGAAGTTAGTTAAGATTTAACTGGACGTTGATTGCACATCACGTTACACGGTCATACTCAAGCGGTTGTGCAATCAGGATAGTCATGACTGATCTGTGACAATACAAGTTGTGAAGTGTAATGTTCATCTGCTAGCAGCCCATGTATAAAAACAGTAGATTTAACGTTAGCGACTGACGAAAGTAATTCGAGTGACTAGCATGAAGTATAAGTAAATCAGGTTGCAATTGTATTCAATCGAAAGCGAATGCTCAGTCCAAATGGACGGCCTCAACAAATTAAACATCTCGTAACATAAATCACTCCTTGCTTTGATAGAAGACAAATTCAAATAACTGACATTATGACAGAAAAGACAGGTACTCAGATGTGTCATGTAAACTCTAACAGTGAACGACCAGCTTTGCGGTTATCAGCACACTCGAGCATGGTGACCATTACATTGTGATTTGACAGTTCAACCGGTAGCAGCGACGACGTTTATGCGTAAGAAAGCCAGTTGAATCCACTAACCAGTCAAAGTAATTAATTAGCTGCAGAAATTACTTTAATGAAGAGACCTCAGCCGAAAGTGGGGCGAAGCGCAAAATATTGCAGTTGTGGTCAAAAAGGTCATCTGTGCCCAATATATAATAAATCAAAACGGGATATGGTCAACCGGAACGAAACCTTTGAAAAGATACGAACTCATTTCCCATACGGCATTTATGGAAGGGCACATTTCACAGGAACGACCCGGTTATTCTCATTTTTGACAGGACATTTTACATATCGGATTATTACTTGTTTTATCGCGAAATTAACTTTTCAAGATGAAGTTGGACCAGCCTAGCCGTTCATCTGACAACTGATAAGTAGAAATAAGTACGGCGAGTAAAAGATAGATATACATGCTCAGAGTTCGATCGTAATGAGAGTTCAGCGGAGGTAGTATGCGTAGAAACGACTAGATTTCCCAACACAGGCAAGCAATCAATACAATTGAATAGGAAGATAAAAAGGTTGACAACATTTCGGAAATTACGACTTCTCCGATGCAACACAAGGATTTTGAGCGGAGAAAAAAAACTTTCTCCGATTTGATTCATCTTGATTATGACACAAGATTTGGCCGATAGTTTGCCTAAAAGTACTGCCTAAATATCAACAGATGCACGTAACTTTTCTACACCGTGTGACTAATCTTCCTGATCACACACTCCACGACAAAATCGTAAGACACTCAAGATTTTACCAGCATTCACGCTAATGTTGAAGTCAGTATGTCCATATTTGGGGTCAAAATAATGGTAGCTATGTACGGACTAGAAACAGAACAAGAATATGTTTTGTAAAGATATTGAGATTAGTCAGAAAAAATGCCAAAACGAAATCAGAAAACTACTTTGAGAGGTCTTCCTTCGAAAACAGTTAGTAGGGAATGCATTTTCTGTTCTTTTGAAGAGTATTTAGATAGCGTTTAGGAACGCTCTTGATGGGGCAATGGAAGATAGCTAAGCTTAAACGACAACAGTATCTTCTCCGAACAGTCTACATCTCAACTGTAAAACTATATATCCCATCATCACTGTACATTTGTTCAGCACGTATGGTTCTGAAGTTTTCAATTAAGTCCGGGGGAAAGGATTATAGGATGATCAGTCCAACATGTGACCCGAGAGGCAGACGTGACACTTTTGTGACGTGGGATAAATGTGTTGGGGCAATTACATGTAGAAAATGATTGTCGTTGGCACATGCGACGTAATAAATGATTGACATAAAAACTAAGTTTGTCAGTCAGTCAGAGTAATCAGCTTACCTATACCAGCAGTTGGGAATGCACTCTGAATCATCAGTGATTGACTATCATAGGAGCTCTCATTACAACACTTCACATCCTCCTCAAGAGCATGACGATACTAGCTTCTGGCCGCGAAGCCATCAACATTACATTTCTACTCTTCACCAAGTAACACGTAATTCCACCAAACTTCGTTATAAATTACCAAAACTCAATTTTGGCGCATGTTTCTCACTTGTTTCGATTGGCCCACCCCACTTGTATTGCATCAATTAAGGTGGGATTCTTCAGGATCAGTCGAAATCCATATATACGCAGACGCTTGTCTGCTGTTACCTGTAGTTTGGGAATAAATACATTTTCGGCTGAAGGCCAAGGTCTTTCGGGTTTTAGGTATTGCTACGTGATTCATATATTCGTGCGCTAGCCGTTTTTAGTTATCGTTGACTACACCGGTCATAAGAGTTACTTGTATGCTTGACCTCTTGTCTAAAAGCTAGCGTCTGGCCCTCCTTAAATTAGCCTAGTGTGGCAGTGTGGCTACGTTGCAATAACCTCACATGACTGATTGCTTGCCTGAAACAACGCTGATCTCTCACCCCACTCCCCACGGTCTTGATCTACCGGAATAGACGCAACAGGCCGTCGTATGTAGTTTTTCAGATGGTATCTGCCACTAGCCTGATTTTTCTACCAGTGATGTGACTCAGATTCCGAGTGTTTGGCGTTTAAGAAGCCAATACAACGTGACAGCTGGCTGGGATAGCTCGTTGCCAGGACAAGCGTAGGGATGACTGGTTAATGCGGTAGACCGTCAGAACTGGTTGGCCAACTAGCTGGGCGTCATTGTGACAATTTATTGCCCAATCCATTGTCGACTAGCGCTCGCCTAATAATTGGGGCATCTGGTCACAACGGCTGGCGCAGAAACATGCAAGTCAATTTGTCATCGTAGCTATCCACCAAGTCCCATATCATATGTGTGTTCACGAAGTAATCAAGAGGCTGGTTGATCGTAAGATCGACATTTCTAAATACACGGGATGTTATAACCAGCTTCGTAACATTTTTGTAACACGGCTCATACAACAAACTTAGGATGGAGACGGGTAATAACATCAGCAAGTTGGATTCAAAAAGCGCACACTATGGCATTCTGTTGCAGGATAACTTGCTAACTATTGGGGGGCCTTAAAATCAATTTAAGAGGTGTATATTAGGTTCAAGTAAAAGAAAGCAGGGTGCTTCAATTTTATCGCAAATGAACCAAAGAAACCAGATAAAGGTTATTGGTACTTGAACAGAGAAGCCAGAAACAGTTATTTGCACAATGTATTTCTCGAGCACATTACCCTGAACCTCGTCAGTTACATATTGCAGTCTGTGGGTTTATATAGCATAGTTCAATGAAAATTGTGGTGCTAAACAACAAAGTGAACAACAACACACACAGCACAACCATACACGTATCAGTTACCAGGGCAATCTGGTACTGATGAACAAGTCTTTTTGTACGCAGAGGGGTGGCCTCCATTTGTTAACTGCTACCGCCTCCATGATACTTGCTTCTGGAAACAGAATGACCCGGTAAATCCCAGTGAACACCTGCTTCGACCCTGTTGCACCTCACCAACACCACGTACATCGGGGAATTGTACCCGAAGTCCGTTAATAGGTGTCAGAATCGGGGGCATAACTGAATAGTCCAGCGAATATGTGTCCAGACTACCATTCTGTAGTGGCTTATTAATCTGGCACATATACGTGGGTCCTGGGCTCCATTTCCCGACGAAACAGCTGTCCGTCATTTTGATAGTAGTCATAGGCGTCAAATGTTTGCAAAACCCACTCTCAACCCTCTTTTAGGTCAAAGCGGATGCTTGCTAGCTTGCGCGCCAACCACAAACAGCTGATCAGCTTTCAGACTAGTGAGAAAAAGAAGTGCATCGCGTTAGGAAAAATGCCTACCCTTAGATGTAACCGCAAAATTCTGTACACAGGAAAATTATGGACAACTTCGGCAGCTTCCAACAGGCGAAATCCCTCAAACATTCAATCGATTGACAAATCGACTGTAGCTTCCTTAGAAGGATACTTCAAAGAGAAAATAAACCTGCAACTATTTACAACAGTTCAGACCAACAACGTTTGTCTCACAGAAATAAGAAAGGGACACAGTCACCGAAACCCAGAAAGGGAATTTTACACTATTTTGCGTTGACACGCATACATACACACACGCACACACACACACACACACATGAATGAGGGCGGAGAGAGAACGAAGCGCGTGGGTGCGAGCGTCAATGTTGGTCAGAGTGGGTGATAAAGCATCAATATGGAAATCCGACTAGTCCGGGGGTAAGTAAAAGCAAATATGGGATCCATAAAAGGAAACATTCTGAAAGAAAAACAAGAGCCAGTAGACCGATCAAATATTTTTTCCCGAACATTTAGTTTTGCCGCAACTTTGGTCAAGAAACCGAAACAAGCGAATAAGTAGGTGGAAACTGTGCAAATATCAGAGTGCAGGCAACACAAAAATAGCTGTCTTTCGGAATCATTAAGAGTTTACAATGTTCATTTATACCTAACTGTGTTGGAGGGTATTAGAAGGGAGTAAAGTAAACAAACAAAAGTACACGGAAAGATGCTTGTTTCGGAAACAATAGAGATCGTAAGATGAAAGAGAATAAACGGAGATGAAAGGGTTGTTGAATTTCGATAGGCCAGCAGGAAATCTATAACAACCATACACTTTCATTACACATGGCGAAAACCACCAGCCGCAGATTCAAAACTCAATTGACGCAAGTTTCAAGTTGGGATAATGAAATGAGTTCAGTCTACACAGGCGCTGAACACAGCCATTTTAAAAGGGACCATATCATCATTCATCTGACGTCACATCTGTTTGACATGGATAGCCAAAGCAACATACTAATAAACACCATAGTAAGTTGCTTTTAGCCGAGCATCAGCCAGAGACAAAACTTGACCCGCATTCGAATTACGGATGACAGATGAGTGCACAAAGCAACAATCGATCATCGGCCGCAAATTTGAGTAGTTAGTCACACTAACGATACTGGCACTGGGAACCTAGGCAACTGTGAGTATGCTTGATTCTAATCTGCTCAGAAATTTTCTGAACGGACGACGGCAAAGCACGTGCAAAAGATAGAAAAGTGCTGAGTCACCAAAACTTCTACGAAAAAAAAAGATTTCTGATGAAGAAACTGTCGTATTTGTAAAACAGTAGTTGGCCGAGGTGAAACCTTCCCGGCTTGGCATCGATCAGTTCAGAAAATCAATTCCTCCCTACAGCGATACGTCCTCAAAGCGGATACAGTCCATGTCTCAACATTGTCTGTTCTAAAGAGGAGTATAGCATATAGGGTTGGACTGAACTGGATCACACATCAATCAAACAAAGCGGAAAAGTGACAGGATAAGATAAGTCGACGGTTCCAGTGGAACACACTGTTGTTACTGAGTGAACAGTTGAATTGTGAAGATGTAAACCGAGTAGATACGTGTCTAGAATGTACAAAGTAGCAGACAGGTGTAGGAGGAAAACGAAAGATTTGGCAGTAACGAATTGAAATTAAACTAGGCAAGCCTCGTTTCAATTCAATAATGTTGTAGCACAACCACCAGTTGCGAGGTCAGGAAATGCAGGATTAAATCGGGTGAAACACACAGGAATAAACAATCGGATTCGCAACACAAGAACGAGTGAAGACAGCTGCTTAGACATGAACTTTAAATGTGGTCAGCTTATAGATACCACTTAGAGTAACTGTTTGTTTGCGAGGTTGTCATCCTTGCAATTTCAATTTGTCGGAAGTGAGGTCACCTCGAGACGGAATAAGTGTTCGTAACACACAAACACATACACACAAGCAGTTGTGCATGCAAACCTGAGAAGAATCAATGGATCACGAGCCACGGTTAATGACTTGTCTGTTATTAGCCCTAATCAAGTACACCAAACAAGGCGCAATTACGTCGAAATATTATGGCGGGCACTCGTAGATAATTCTGCTGATCGCACTGTGAGCAGAGGACCAGTGTCATACCAGCAAAGTACATTGCTCAAACACATGCCAGGTTAACCTGATGAGGACTCGGGTCTAGCAACTGACTCGGTATAAGTTTATCTTGCAGGAAACGTTATACTGACAACTTGTAAAGCTGGGCTACTAAAGTTATTTAAAACTTAGCTTTGTCGTGCACACTGTCCATACGATATGGACAAATGAAAGCTGAAAATGATACGGTAAGCATTGTAGTGAATTCAAAAGTACGCGTTCGCCTACCAGTCATCTCTAATGCCCTTGATCAAATTAGGCAGTCTGATGGCACTCAGTCCACGTGCCACAAGGAAAGGTACACTGTAATAAACGTAAGACGCAACACCATAATGACATGTAGAAGTGGATATGAGATTCATTGTCATTATGCCTAAGTGAGAACAAGTGTTTTCTCCAAACTCACGAACGCAAACTTTTGTTCATCACAGCTGCAGTTAAACTGCTGGTGGACGAGAAGGTATAGAAGCTCAATGTACATTAGTTGCTAACACTCCCACGGTCTTTGTAATCGAACGCCAAAACCGGTATTGTGACGTAAGTACACGCAAAAATGGTGTTCTGATAATCTGACCAAAGAATTTGACCTTCTGGAGTGCAGTGTACAAAGTATGCTAAAGATTGAAAAATATGGCGCTTTTTCATGGTAAATCTGACTAGTGGGTTGCGTAAATAGCAAAAGACTGTGCGCACAGTGATGCACGCAAAACGAGAGAAGTACGCGAGCGTTCAGTGAGTGAAGCTTTCACATTGTGACTCATAAAGTGCTTTATGACACGTGACTCGCGCGATTGATGTACACGAGGACCGAATATAAACGTTGGTCAGGCCCACAAAGGAACATGAGTCGTAATTCGAATGTGAATTACTTTGCGCCCAACGACACAAACATTCTGAGAGCTACCCATACGGAAATCATGTATATTTATTTTCCAATTAAGTCTTAGGTAGATTATTGACTGTAACAACAATAGCTTAGAAACAGAACCAGACGTCCAAAAAGTATAACATCAACTGGACTGAAACAGCAACTATTGCTAAACAAACTATCATTTAATCAACCAGCTTGATGCTCAGAATGGTGTTATTTTCAGGACGAAGAGAAAAAAAAATGAAAACACTGTCGACACGTTTCAAAGTCACGCCAGTTAGCTAAAGAACTAGCTCTGGCCAACACAATGCACACATGTCCCATTAGGAACGAGAGACTTTCTGGACAAAACTGATATCAATTAGGCAATGATACATGATATCCTTACTAGGAATCTGTTGAATCGATGAACATATGCATGTCATTGTAGTGAACTGTAGCTGACTAGATAAGGCATAATTTAAAAACAGCGTCAAATTAGAACGTCAGGGAACCACCAACAACCAATCGATTAAGTTCGTCACAGCACAAAAACAATTTTAAGTCGTCCTGAATACCACTGTAAAGGCAGATAGCAGCGTCGTCCTTAGTTGAGGAAACCGGCTAGCTACGGAAGATTAAACGTGCTCCGCCAGAACAAACGTAAATAAGAAACGTAATCGACCGTAATAAAAACTTAGCGGAATCAACTAAGATCTTCCCCTACTATAAAGCACCGGAAACCGGGTCTTTTCACACAAGATAAGTTAAGAAAATACTGGCTCATAGCACAGTTAAAAGGAGATAACTATGTTTAACGATTTGCAGCAAAGCAGGTGCTTAGGAATGCTTTGAAAAAAAACCTTGAACTTTCATTCGGCTGGTTCCGTTTGTTTTAACGTTGGACAGATGCACCTTTTCACCCTAAACTGGTTACCCAGTGAACAAAACGGGTCGTATTGAACGTAAAACTGCATACGGAGACGACCTTTCGCGTCAAGTGCACTAGACTCACTACGAATGAACAATTACACTGTAAATTCCGGCGTGTCGATGTGAAATGTGATGAACACTCACGCAGGTTCAGCGAATGGCACTGTCGTAAATTGAACATCAAATAATTATCAGTGGACAGAAACCTACGTTGTATACTAGTCACCTACCGTCAAGACAATCAGTATGGTCACAAAGCGTCCCCCTTGTGAGACCCCTTGTCTGTGGATTACAGCCAAACGACACAGCTGGCTAATGTGCCTTATCAATCACTAGACAGTAAACCTACGTATACATTTCTTGCGTTTGCGCAAAATAAGAACAATGACAGGCAAAGATTGCGCATGTCCAAATTACATTTGCAAGACAGAACCATACTCCATCATGTTAACTTAAAATGCAAGGAATCATGGACAGGATTTTTTGTTCGGTCACGTGAATTCAAAGTTGAGACTTGCGGTTGGTAAATGACAGCTACAGCAGGAGGGACATACACAAATTTGGTACTCAGACGATGTCTAAATCTGCCATCCTGTTCTTCAGTAAGAGGGCATGCAGAAACCAGAAAGATTATCGTCTACCTAACTTGGACTCAGATATGTAAAACTCTATCTTAGTTGGTTGTCTAATTAAAACCGGTGTAAAATCGGGTTATTCAGATGGATAAAACTACATTACATCCTCACCTCGAATTGTTAAAAATGTCACCTAGTTTTTCATTTGTTAAAGAATATCCAGCTTGAAAGTACTGTCTGATCGGTTTGATGTTTGCTTGCAGACAACTGTCATATCTATCTTGAGTTCAGCAGTATTGGAACAATGAGATTCCATAAACAATTCAACGGATAAACAAGATCACATTAAATTCACGAGTCGATGCATGGTGAATGAAGAATCGATGAGACGACCACACGAAGTAAAGAAACGTTAGCCACTAGCTTGTAAGTGTGTACACCATACCGCTTCCTGAAGGGTCGAAATTCGGAAGTTAAGGACGCCAAGTGAGCATTTTCAATTTGGCCAATTTTCTCGATCAGACACTCATTTGTTGTAGGACAAAAAGTCGACTAATTTGTGCTAGGGTTGTTATACACTCATGTATAAAAATGGACCAGGAAACAAAGATGAGGTCAAAGGAAAAAGCGAGAGAATATGAATACCAAGCGTAAGCATGAACGGCTCATGGAATAATGACAGAAAGCGACGTGTGCCTACAGCACGACATTCCGGTAAGGGTTCACACATTCATGTGTGAACATATCGACCAACTGAACACTCAGTTCAGCATACCCACACCTATGTTAAAGCACTGCTTTTACGATGTACTCTCAACGTCTAGTTTAAATTTAACAAGCTGCATCGTGAGACTGATAGAGTCACAATGGCGTCCCCAGTGGGCTCACTACTAGCGAATATTTGCATGAGCAAGCTGGAACGTCAACAACTGAGTCCATCTGTTAAAAGTACGTAGATGATACAGTACGCAGACGACATTTTCGTTCTGCTGAAATCTGAACAGAATTTACCTGGTTTCGTTCACCCATTCAATCAACCTCATCTCGCCGTCACATTTACTTATGAAATGGAATCAGAAGGCCCGTTTCAGATGGTAGCTTACAACGCTCCGTTTATCAGAGAGCAACGTGGACCGGGCAACACAGACATTTTACCAATTTTGTTTCTTTAAACTAAAATGGACGCCTCATCCGCTGTCTTGACCAGTAGAACAGTGAGAATTTGCTCTGCAGATACAGTATACCGCGAACCAGAAAAAGTAGCTATTGTTAGGAGAAAATGGGTATCCGGATCGCTTTATGATTCGGAACACAGGCCATGGGGTTTGTTAACCACGGTAGAAGAGAAAGCCGTATTCTTCCGCCTTCCATTTAAGAGAAGTGTTGCAACCGAACCACTCAATCGCCTAATTAATCAGAGTCTCAGGAGCACGTTCCCAATGGTCACTCTATGCAGCTGTTTCACCATATTCCCTCTGCTGACATTGAGCCTGAAAGACAAATTCCTTGTCTTCGACCAATCTATGATTGCGTATTCATTTCTATTCTGTTGTGCAGCAGAATATGTAGGTCACATATCAAACGCAATTTCACGCTCTGCTAAGTACTTCGGAATGCGCCTTGTAGCCTCGAAATGCAAAGTGCTTCTGCAAGATTACTATGATCACGTAGATTTAATGTCAGATAATGACATCATGGAGGTTGTTGGTCGGTTTGTATATCTGGGAAGCTGCATCAGCGGCGGTGGCGGAGGTGTAGGTAGTGAAATAGAGGCACCTATTTCCAAGGCTAGAGCGGTGTTTACTAATCGGACGCACCTATAGTGACAGAGAGGTCTCTCTTTGAAGCTTAAGAACCGCGTACATCAGACAACAGTGAGGGCTGTATTACTTTACAGCATTGAAACCTGGCCACTCAGAGTAGAAGACTTGAACCGTCCTCAGGTCTTTGACGACCGATGTCTGCGTTCAGTCGTTCGTATCGGGTGGTACCAACGAGTGAGAAACGAGGAGGTTAGGAAGCGGGTGTTTAGCACTGATTGTCAAACGAGTTATTTTGTTCAGTCCTTACACTTGCACAGACTTAGGTGGTTAGGCCACTTACTAAGGATGCCACCTAGTCGTCTGCCACACCGAACACTGTTTGCCGACGCTGCTGCCGATTGGCGCAAGGTGGACAGAGGATGACCTGGCGTAAACAAATGAAATCGTTCACGAAGGGGTTGGGCACGGTAGATCGGGTTCGTCTCCCGGGTTGGGGCCTTCGCGACTCACAGATTCGGTGGCCTGAGATGTTAGGTGAGATGGCGGCTAACCGAGCTCAGTGGTGTGAATGTTGTCGTTGTTTGACCGAGTTGTCTGTGAAGTGAGTGCATTTAATGGCGCGGGGCAGTGAAGGCCGTAAGGAAGCTGTTTTGCTGATGACGCCTTACTTCCACCTACAGCTTGATTGTTTGTTTGCAAGGTGTAAGCGCCCTGATGTTGTATGTTTGAATAAGGACGTAGCTATTTTTAGTGGTTAGGTCCCCTCCCATTTCCTTTTTTTTCCTTTCTCTTCCTATACAGGGTTTGCTTTTCTTCTTCTTCGTGAACCACTGATGTATTGCTGTCTATGATGATGATGAGGCCATCCGATTTTGTGTTCAGACAAAAAACTCGGGCGAGCCCTAAAGTTGCCCTGACCAAAAGTCACACCGTCATCCTAACTCCGACCGATAACCCTATGACGTAGTTGTGGGTGGAATTCCAAACCACTCGTCGTTAACATTTGTGGTTCGCTGTCTGAGTAGATGCTTTTTGATTTCGCTGAACCTAAGTACTTGTACTGATCTGATAACAAATTATCGAAAACATTTGTTCGATTCAATGTAAATTATCGGGAGAGTTCATATATTCTTTTCATCAGGGACGCTTCTAAAAGCCCGATTACAATTTGTCGAGAATATAGCAGCAAACGAGATTTTGGTATGCACAGTTGGAAGACCAAAACTGAAGTGTGTTTAGAATAGATCGATCATCTACGACAATATGTTGAGAAATAAAGGATAGTTATGTAGATTTCAAAATATGCATTTCACCAATCTTGATACAGTGCGCTCGAATAGAGAAAGTGTGAAATACTTGATTAAATGCGTGATGGAACAGCAAACACCATGCGACGTAACCATTGAAAATTTAATCACGTGCCGTACAGTATGCAATGACGGTTTTTAGATAGATTAATTAATCACACGAAATACAAACTATAGTGTCACGTATCAGAAAATAATGCAAAGTAACATAATGCCTTTTCACTGTCAAACATTGCCTCATTTTTGAATTAATCTAGGATGACAAAGAGTGAACGAATGTGCCGGAACTTTTATAAATCATTCCCACAGCAGATGTTTTCGCTAATCAGGAGTACGACCAGCTGGTCCCAAAAGTCGCCGGACGAAAAATGCGGATATGTGAACGAATATGAAAGAGACGAGCTTTCGCGACCAACGTCTGCCAAGGAAAAAACTACAAACAGTCGCTTCTAGACGAATGAGTGGTTGAGCGTTCACATGTGATAATTTGGTCGTGCCTAACGTGAGGTCAATGGCGCAGTGGTAAACACGGTTGCTTCATGAACAGCGTGGCCGTGGTTCTAGTCCCGGCAATGACGAGGATATGCACTACTGACGAGCTCTAATAAGAGCGAAACTCGAGTTTAGTGCTTCTGCCGTTCGAAAGGGGCGGAGTGGAAAGTCTATGGGAATGCGACAGCTGCGATTAATCGTGGGTGATGTTCAACTTGGAATGATGAATCGTCAAGCTAGAACATTAGGTGCATTGACTTTTGTATTTTAGGACCTCATACATCACCATTCGTATTAAACTGAGGATGGGTGAAGCCAGAAAAATCGAGGAGAAATATAAAGGTAGCTGACGCGTAAGCACCTGGAGAAAAACGTTAAAGTCACTGTAGATTCAAAGCGATAGTCAGAAAAATTGAATGACTGCGGAGAGCGTTGTAATGCCGAAATTTAGCGTGAGCTTCGGAAACTGTGTTCGAGATATTTCGTTGTATAAAAGAAAGAGAACTCACGACAACGCCAAACTACCGAATGTTGAACTCTGCAACCATAGTTCACACTAAAATATGAATATTATTTACAAACGTTTACGATTTGTTAACTCAGGTCCTCGAGAAACTGGCTGGCTTACTACAGGGCACGATTACCGGGGACTGACTGCGAGACAAATGGACTCGTTTAATAAATAAGCAATCAGAAAACAATAGTGTAGCGAACAAGGTCGTTTTCAGTTATTCATCATCAGGCTAATTACATAACAATTTATATGAAACAGAGTTGTCAGGGCGAAAAGAACAAAAACAAGTAGCAAGTTTGAGTGAGATCAGATACGTCATCGGCACAGCCAGAAACAACATTTTGATTCGATTACGTCACCACCATGACGCAACTGGAACCATGGCGGTTGGATCGGTCCTGGTGTGGGTGGTTGGCCACGGCAACTTCAACGCCTGAACAAAGCGCTTTTGTGCGCATAAAGGTGGATTTTTCAATCGAATTCCAATCGCTTCAGCTGTGGCTAAAATTCGGCATCTGACAGCTTTTGAGTGACTGGCGTTGACTCGGTAAATCTGACGAAAAGAGGAGTCTAGTATGATATGTATCAACGAGATGTGCCACAATTGCGCTGGTAATTGTCTTGGTGACTCCGCTGCTGATCCAGACTAGATAATGCTCACGGATACATTCAGATAAGCGCCTGGTCGTGCGACCCACGTAACTAGTTCCACAGAAACAAGTAAATGAGTATACTCAAAAAGAAGCTGCATAATCGTATCAAAATGTTGTTTCCGGCTGTGCCGATGACGTATCTGATCTCACTCAAATTTTGCTACTTGTTTTTGTTCGTTTCCCCCTGACAACTCTGTTTCATATAAATTGTTATGTAATTAACCTGATAATGAATAACCGAAAACGACCTTGTTCGCTACACTATTGTTTTCGAATAAGCAATCGTCGGTAGTCTTCCATCGTTAGGCTGAATACATTTACACCAGGATTTTACAAGGCAATCGTCGACGGGGCAAACAAAGAGAGAGAGAGAGAGAGTGGAGTTACGAAGTCAGACAAAGTAATGTCAAGTGGCAGTCAAGGCGCTACTTGAGTAATAGTTATTAACTCGTTTACGCAGTAGGAGATGAGTAGTCTAAAATAGTTACAAAGCTCCGAAGTATTTTTTTTCGTGCACATAGGCGGAGTGTACTTAGGCCGACGGTGAATCACTGAAAACTAGATCGTTCGCTACATTGATTTTATGAATAGGAAATCTCGGGCAATCAGTTGCAGCAATAACGCGGCATGATTAAATTGTGGCTAACAAGCCGGAGATCTATGAAATATTGCCGACGGTAATAACCTGACCTTTATTATCAGTCCTTTAAAAAAGTTTCGTCTACCATTTTGGAGTCCATGGGTCACTTTTGACTCAAACAGTGCATGAGCTAATCAAATAATCGTTGACACTTAGGGGATTTTGACTTCCGCTACCGAATGAATGAATTTAATTAACCGGAGGCTCCAATGGACCTATCAGTTCCTTCCATCAAGCGAGCGACCGATACATGTCACGCCCGCATACAACACAGCACAAATAAAAAAGCGTGCCAGTTATTGCCTGGCCCCATGTCTCCTTAGGAATGGTGTAATATAAATAGGAAAGAGGTCCTGTTACTGTTTCGTTACTATTCGATTGAACAGCACAGACATACTACAAACACATGTGAGTAATGTGCATAGTAGCTCATGTTCAAAGCATGAACCCAAGTGACCACAGTGAAAAATGAGAAACCAATATTGGAGAAATAAACATTTACAGACTTCCATGGCCAGACCATGTATTAAGGATGCCGGCTAGTCGTCTGCTACACCCAGCGTTCTTTGTCGATATCGCGGCAGATCGCCGTAAGATGAGACGTGGACAGATGGTGACCTGGCATAAAGAAATGAAATCGTTCACCAAGAGGTTGGCTACAATAGATCGGGTTCGTCTTCTGAGCTAGGTACCCCGCGACTCATACAGTCGAAGATGGCAGTTAATCGAGCTTAGCGGCGTGAATGTTGTCACTGCTTGACCGAGCTGTCTGTGAAATGAGTGCACTTAATGACACACGTAATGACACTTCATCCATGAGAACGACTGATGCACTGCTTTCTATGATGATGAACAGAAATAAACACATGAAACAAGAGAACGAATGCTGTAACGCTATCATAGAAACACTGATCGTTTGGAACAGCTGAGCAAACGACAGATAACGGTAAGATCAATGTCATCATACCGTAAATCAAATTGCCTCTTCAAGTAGGAAGACAGAGGCAAAATTCACCCGCATGTGATGTGTGAGTTTGGGTAGATAGTGTTATTTTATCGGATCTCCGAGTAACTGTGCAAATGAAAAACAACTGGTAAATTTTGGCATAATTCATTCGATATCCTCGTCAGACAGTAGTGGCACCGTGAACGCAATGAGAATTGGGAACACATGGACCAACTTCCCAACTACAAGCAATACAGTACAGCTTTAAAAGACGAAATGATACCATATCAAGGTTGTGGGATCAGTACGCCGATCAACAGTGTGGAGACAGCTGTATGGTTTGCAACAGTGCACAAAGCATGCTGAGAACAGAACTACATCAACTCACTCTGAACCCAATAAGTGTACGATTCTCAATGATTTGTCAAAAATTTTGGAGACGCCTTCAGCTACCTAGTCAAACTAACGTCGGTTACTGTAAACCAAGGGATTCGGTAATGTCTTGAGTTTGGCATAATTGTTATGTTCTATTTTTGTCTCCAAAGGAACAAGGATGGAAAGGTAACTATTATAGGGCAGACCGATCGTTGTATACTAAAATGAGGTGCCAGAAAGACGGCAGTCTAAACTCTCGATGAAAACATAAAGGCAAAGTAGCAGCATCTGAGTTTTCGTTGATACATAGTTTTCATAAAAAGTGCTTTGAGCCCACAGTGTAACGGCGCATGAAGAGGGTCACGAACCGCATGCAATACGATCTTGTTCTAACACTGACTTTACATACTTCAAGGGGGCCCTCATAGCCAGTAGACACATCTCCAAAAGTAATAAACTGTCAGTGTCCCCGATCCACTCACATTAATCATAAACCTAACAGGACTCCTGAGAGTGGTTCTCCTCGAAAAGTCCACTCTTTTGTAATTCATTTCCACCGAATTCTGTCACGATGAGGATTCACTAAGGCAATCACACATTATTAGAATTGATAAGAAGGTGACAATAATCAGAATATTTCGATAATGATATGGCACATGTTTGACAAGAATTATTGAAAAAATTAGAGTGCGCGACAGTAATTGGCAAAACTTTTGATAGTTCGCACCGAAATTATCGCATACTGGTGATCAGCAGAATCAACAATTTGTGATCAAACAACGTTTCGACGTCTCGAAATGAAACCCACATCGAGCGTTAGTTTATACTTCGTACATCACATACTTATACTGGCGAGAATAAACCTGGTCACAAACCGTACGGAACAAAACGGTATTCTATGACAGACAGCCGGTTGTCCATCACGTGTGCATGAACAGACGCACGTCCACACAAACACACGCGTGAACTCACAAACAGACATACTTACAAGCGCTTGATATCGCCATGTATGTGTATGTGTTCGTGCATGCATGTAGGTAGGGGGACCGATAGTCTGGTAATGACAATTCCATTGCGAACGCACCACTGGTTTCCAGTCCAGTTCAGTAACAACCAGTTACACCACTGAGTTGAGTTCAGTTCCAGCAACATGCAGATCAGCAAATTTTATGTTGGCGACTGATGAGAGTAAGTCGAAAGGTTAGCATCTCGCGACAAGTCATCTTTCTGTTTTGAATACATGTACAAAGGGAACTCAATGTTCTACGGTATGGTGATGGTTCAGCTCACAGACTGACTGAGCAAGGCAGCTAAACCTGAATACGTGAACAGCTGGTGGTTAACGCGACCGGTCTGTCTGAGCAGACACAACCATCCCGCTGACTTCGATGCAAGCTGATACCAACAGCCAGATGATAACGACGATGCAACCAAAAACAAACTGGTGGTTGTTAATGCGAAATGTGGTGGGAACGCAGGCGAGGCCGGTCGGGAATTAAATGCTAAGTATCTGAACACGAAATCCATCAACTGGAAATTTATTCGGAGGTTGGTTCAATTCCATCTCAAAATAAGCAATTACTGGTCATTGGGACAAATTTTATGACTGTGAGAAAGTTAGGACCTCGGTTGGATTCGAACCAGCGTCAGAAACAGCATGCCCAAGGTGGCAAGCGCCTTACCAGCTGAGCTACAAATCCACGCTAGGAACTCAAAAAATTCAGACTAGGAATCGGTTACCCATCTACTTCCACTGGGTCATATGGAATCCATAAAACGACCCAGTAGAACTGCCACATTTGTTATCAGCAATACGATTTAAGCGCTTGTTGATAGCGTAGACTGATTGTGAGATTTTACTTGGGCAGTCAGTCCCCCCGGATCATTTGGTGGGCCCCACATGACACGATCGAATGAGTAGGTAACTGAGTTCAAATGAACTCCCGGCGTGGATTAGTAGCTTAGCTGCTGGAGCACTCGCTGCCTCCGAGCACGTCGTTTCTGTTACTGGTTTGAATCCAGCTTAAGTCCGGGTTTTTTGCAATTGGGTTTCTTAGAAATGAAGCAATGCTCCTTTCAGGACGAATCCATACAAATCGCATTGTTCTTTCGTGCCTAGTCATGTACGATGTACGAAATATAGCGGTCAAGGAAGTATAGGCCCAAATAAAAATCGGTCGTTCTAATAATCACCAGTATACGATAGTTGCCTAGGTGATTGATACGGAGTAGCGAGTGCACGTAAATAAAGATGAAGTGACTGTACGACGAGGGCAGTGTGCGTGCTATACCTGACCAACATCAACTAACCGATACTAAACGCGTGTTTCAGACAGTTTAACCAACGTTCAGTTCTTATTACAAGCAATCCGACACCTTGCTGAACATGTCATCATACTAACCAAGACGAATGAACCATGCGGTCTC
The DNA here is from genome assembly GCA_014338405.1 of Paragonimus skrjabini miyazakii. Taxonomy (NCBI): domain Eukaryota; kingdom Metazoa; phylum Platyhelminthes; class Trematoda; order Plagiorchiida; family Troglotrematidae; genus Paragonimus; species Paragonimus skrjabini miyazakii. The sequence continues at coordinate 200,123 of JTDE01000679.1, forward strand.
CGATCAAAAATACACTGACTGGTCAGGTATTCTTAAACTATAAACCACACTTAATCACGAGTTCTATCGTCCGATTGGGAACAGCAAATGCAGTCTGGCTGTTAAAGTTTGATAAGTCTGGTACACAGAACACAATTTTGCAATCAAAACTCTATCACGAACGGTTGCTGAGATATGGATCCATATAAGGAATCAGACATATCCTGACACACTGACAGTCTAAAAGTTATTTCTTACTTTGTATACCGAAAGGTCTCTTCTGTTAATTTGTAAGGCGCTTGATGACTAAGTAAATTGTATTGCCAGTTTTCATTGACTCGTTCTATTTGGAGTTCAAAAACAAACGCAAAGAGATTTCAAGTTACGATATTCAGTCGAGGTTAGTCGTACGAACTATTAGCGTTTGTGTTTAGTAAGATTCGGTTATAACAACTGGCGACAGGACCTCTTTTGTATTTTACGATAAGAATGCACAGTGGCGATAATAACAAAAGCTCTGTTAGTAATTCTGTGGCAGCAACAAGCTCAATTCGAGAAGACGTAGCTGTGACAGACGGTCACGTTAACGCAGGGGATAACTGAACAGGGTCCGGCCTCTGGTGCAAGTTCGCAGATGCACCTCGTGTGCCGATTGCTACGAGATTAGTCTGATTCCTATTGTGTCGGACCGCTTGCAATCATCGTACTACGTAGTCGGTGCGTAACGCATGAGAAACGTATCCGTAAGGGGCAAGCCGTGATACGCCCTGGCTGTCGCTGCAAGTGATGACATACTCCAAACTCGTCAGATGCTCGAACTTAGCCATTCACACAGAAGATCGAAAATTACCGCCTTCTTAGACGTCAGAGACTATTGAATCAATTGATGGACCTATACTCTGGGATCGCTTACCAAGGTGTGCTCGGGGATGCTTTACAGTCGGACCTCAGACCGGATTACGGCTTATAACAGCTTAATGCCGACCTTCAGCATCTCAAGTGGGGTGCGACAAGGTTATCTAACTTCCCTTTTTCCATTCAACTTTGCAGTGAATTTGATCCTACAGTGCGTTCTGATAAGCTGCTAATATGACGGTGTGAAAATGTTTCCAGATAGATCTCGAGACCTTGAGTATGCAGACGATACGGCCCTAATTTGAGACGATTCACGAGGAGCTCAGAATGACTTACGCAGATGGCTATAGTTCATTCGTTTGGTATGATCCTTGCATTTTTTAAGTGCAAGGTGTTGCTGTGATATTGGAAGGATTGTGCCTGCCAATATCCTTGACGGTAAGCAATTGGAGGCAGTGGAAAAGTACATCGGTGCTGGTGCGGTATCCAATGGAATCACAAATCGTACAGCTAAAGCTCGGATAGCATTTGCTAAATTAGGTTACCAGTGATGTCAGCATGAGCTCAACCTTCCGGTGAAAAATCGAGTGTGTACCTATACTGTGCGAGCAGTCACATTGTACGACTGTGAAACCGGGCTCATTCATAGGTGTCTCTGAAAAATTAGCGGAGTGTGCCGGGGACGCCGTAACTTCCTTTTTTATATTACTCCCCTCCATTCTTCTTTACACAACCCGAAGTTTTCTCTCCTCATTCGTAGTGGCCCGTTTGCCACTTTGTGTGGCTTTAAATTAAAAAAATGTATGCACAAATAGGGGTCAACAACACTTATGTTCATTAGACACCTTTCTAAAATAGCCCGCCCATTGTAAGTAGCCACCTCTCCATAGAAGTTAGGGAGGCTGCCTATGAAAGGTTTGGGTGTATAGCAAAAGTAGTTGAACATAGGGGAAACTGGAAGTGAAGATTCCGAAGAACTAAAAGACTTGGTGCACATCATTGGTTAAAATAATGCATCTTAAACCAGAGCATACGGCTGGTCAACGGGCTACATTCTGAAAATTGTCACCATCCGAAATATTTTGGATGTGTGGTAAACAATTCGGTGCCCAATGACTACATGCGTAAGTGTATATATTTTAAGCAACGAATCGCACCCAGTGACATAATGACACGGACTGCCTCCGAATGTGACGGTAGTACCCAAGGTGATAGATGTAAAAATGTACGAAAAGAGTATAAACGCAAAAACGATGGAAAAGTATGGGCAGTAAACAATCGGATGGGTGTAAACATACTGCATCCTGGACAATGGTTCAGACCAGTGATAAGGATCGGTGCACCGTCCTTACCAATCTGAAAGGATGCACCTTCGGAGGTAATGCTGCTGGTTGGACTCCTAATGAGTTACGGTGAGCAACCATTGGGGGGAAAATAATAAACGTGTGCAACTTACGGTGAAGTTAAAATAACACATGTTGAATCGTTTCAGATTCACCTCATACCCTACTCAATCTAAACAATACTGGCTCGACCTCTGCACAAAAACGAGCAACACTACAAAGAAACACGTAATCGGAAATTTAGTACAGCGACAGACGCTGATCCTCATTGTTTTCAGCAGATGGCGTTTACGACTGATTTGCACAGGGCTGTGTCCATGTGATGCACTGTCGCCTTCTGTGCTGAAATATGCAGTTCGATATGTATAGTCTATACTATGTTCATACGCGCAAAAGCGACCGCCAATATCAGCGCACCGCACCTGGACGCCACCATCCGCTTCACTTCTGTAACACGACAACCGAGTTGCATGCGCAAATACTCAACAAGTATAGTGATATTCAATGGTATATTTTGTCTCGGAAGATCAACGAGGGTATCGTAAGAAGCGTTCTTGAAACCAACCGTTAGGAAACATGCAGATATGGTAAACAAACCTCTTTTTCATATAGATTGAACATCACCCACAATTAATCACAGCTGTCGAATTCCCATAGACTTTCCAGTCGGTCCCTTTCGAAAAGAGGCACTAGACTCGAGTTTCGCTTTCATTACAGCTCGTCAGTAGTGCATGTCCTCCCCGCTGCCAGGACTAGAACTCCGGCTACATTGTTCATGAAGCAACCGTGTTTACCACTGCGCCACTGACCTCACACTAGACACGACCGAACTATCGCATGTGAACACGCAATTACTTTCGTTTGTGAGTAATGATCAGGTTGCCCGGTCGCCTCGAGAGGAGACACAGTCACTGTCTTAAGTTTTTAGTCACGACTACTTACACACTTCTACCAAATTCAAGGGCATGCTGAGCCGCTCATACCGACATTTTGTGGAACTGTTATCCTATGTCGCGGTCTGACGATCACATACGTATCGATTACGCAACCAATGTGCAACGAACATCGGCGATATGTTTAACATCATCATTATCGTCTTCATCATCATCATAACAGCCATGAGCTTGACCAAAAGATACTGTGGCTCGGGACGCCGTTCACCTCAACAGTGACGTAGAATATCCTAGAAGAAAACGTTACTAAGAAGGCTGAAAATTATTGAGAGAAGACTAAGAGGAAGAAACGGAAATGGTATGGATACAGGTCCGCCATTGACTGCGACATACCGCCATCTCGGATAGCGTCTCTAACCAGCGGTTTGAGTGATCACGAGGACCTCATCCAGGCAGGCGACACCTACCCACTTTGCTCAATCGAGCAGTCAAGGTCTTCATATTTCGTGACCACGTTGTTGCTTGACCACCACGCGGTTTTACCCAACGGTCGGTGGCCTCAGCCTATAATGCCCGGTACGGTAAACGATCAGATGACATACGGAGTAAGTGACCCAACCATCGCAAGCTGTGCAACGTAATTAGTTGACCAATTCATCACGCATCCCGAGCGTTCCGGAATACGCGTCGGCGAACTGCCACATTGCTCACGCGATCAGTCCACTTAATATGGGCCAACTGGCGGAGACAACGATGGTCAAACACAGCAAACCTGTTGATATCTTCCTTGTGAACAGGCCACGTTTCCGAACCATAGAGCAAAATGGAACGCACATATGCATTATATACCCTTCATTTCAGCGACAACCGGACGTCTTTTTGACGTCAAAGATGACGCAGTTTGGCAAAGACGACTCGTGCCTTTGCTATTCTCGCTGATATCTCATCAGCAATAGTACAGGCTGACAAGATAGTGCTACCCAAATATGTGGAACTGTCCACAGTCTCCAGCAGATTACCTGCAATGAAAGAAGTAGGAGTGGAAATGCCCCGGTCATTATCGTGGTTGTCATTATTATCGTCAGTATCGTCATCAAAGACAGCAACACACCGGTGGTTCTTACCGATGCTTAACTGTTATACTCTAGGAATTCTGGTATCAAACGATACAAATCTACGATTACGAAAACACCGTCCATGATGTACTAACGATTTGAAGCTTCCTCAACATGATATAGGTATTTCCCAAAGTGGGTGACTTCGCTCCTCAGATTAAAGAGAAAATGAAAGGGAATTAATGAAGATTGAACGGCAAACAGTGATAAAGGCACCTCACATTTCTGACAAAAACTTTTTGGGTGGATATTGTTCTGATGCTGATAAGCTTATATGGCCACACCGAGCCTATCCGTTACACTGATTTCTGAACATTGCAGCAGCTTGATATTGGATTGTATTAAAAGTCTAGTTGTCATTGTTCGGATTCCAGTGTTCACACAAAGCAAATTTCATGAGGAGGTGATGACACTAAACTAAGAAGCCAAAGAAAATGACGGCGTTATGATTGGGAAGCTAAGGGAGGAGATGATAAACTGGGACAGCCTGAAAACCAGTGTTGTATGGATCAAGCAGCAAAAACGACATCCTACCGACTAAACAAGCGATCAGGACTAATTTAATCGTCACACGCAGTGACCGTCATCATTCTTATGGTGATTTGCACATGATTAGCAATACCTACATTTAAGAGAGGAATGATACAATAATAAAATATTGACAAGTGAAACCAAAAGTCACTGAACATTAAGATAGAAGGTTCTACTTTTAATAAAAAAAAGGTATTCCAGCACTACAACTAACGTCCACAAACAACACATCAAATGGACTCAAACAACGTATCTAATATGTTGGTTTGAACAAGTAGTCTGATATTTTTAAACGAAAAATCATCAGTATGGAGGTTTGTTAAGGTGATTTTGTTTTCGACGGGTCTAACAGATTACCCCATGACCACCGATTCCGATATCACGAAAGCCTCCCATTAAGAAGATGAAAATATACGAAGACGGTGCACATCAGAATATGAATTCAATATAGGGAACAGGCAACTGCACCAACTAACAACAGTGTCGCGGATACTGACCCAGCACATGTGATTCAACCGTGGGATATCAAAGTTAAATACAATTTCAACGGTTTTGTAAGCCCCCTTTAAGATAGCACAAAAACAATTTAGTTGCTAACCAATGGATACGTAAAACAGTTCATACCTGTTAACATTACGCGTACCAAAATATATAAACCATTCAGTTTCGTCCATGCTGAGTCAAGTAGTGAAAGCTAGTTTAGAGAAGTGAACTAATTTAACAGATGTTGTGCAACCAGATCAACGTAGTTACTGCACAGACCGTGTCCTGGATGACGTTCACAAAACAGCCCCAATGTGTCAATGAGTCACGGCTTTATCAATTCAGCCTGATGAATTAAAAAAGAGAGGCATCAACTAAGAGTTGTGAGTTGGTGAATTAATATGAACTGACGTAAAGTATGGTAAGATAATTAGTGTGCGCTTAGTTGTCGAAATTCACCGGAAGCAAACTACCGGCTTCGTCAGATCGACTGGGTTTCTGCATAGTTCCAGTTGGTGCTCTTAACATTGGCACTGATCTACGAACTGCATTGAGTCTGAGAAAAATGGCAAACTCAACTCATGAATGAGTTAGAATCTATGAGCATGAACTGACGAAGTTTCAGAATCTGCTCCTTGTAACTGTAACTAGTTCAAACTGATCATGGAAAAAGCCCTAATTAATCAGTTTCCAAGATAAAAACCATGCCAAGTCAACCGTTGTCTGACATTTATCTACAATAATTCAAACAGTGGGCCATGCTGAAAAAGTAGAACAAAGAAATCGGAAGACGTAGGCAAGTGTCCTATAATGTCCAAACACAAGGCGTTTGGTTCATTCTGAATGACATGAAATCCCAGCTAGCTTGAATGTCGTGTTACCTGAATGTATTATCGGAATAGTGAATGTTTAGATGGTAAGATAGCCTAAGTGATCAAGAGGACTTTTCTACCATCCCAAACCGTTGGGGCCACCAAGTGTAAACTACACAGCTACCTATATCGGAAACCTGGTAGAATGGGAATAAAGAAGAATATTTTACGTTTTTCCATACTGGTTTCTCTTTTAGGCATAAGAGTGTATCTTTCGTGTAAAAACCTTTCGTTTTAGTGCAGTAGAATTTCTCCATTGTATTTTCAGACTGTGGAAGTGGTTTATGATTGGTCTAGTGGACTCAGATTTGGAGGTCTTTTTGATTGCAACTGCACGCACTGGTTGCTGCGATAGGACGATGTCCGAGGGAACACTTGAGTTGTGAAGGCCGTCATGTGATCAAATCGGGGTATAGAGTCCAGCCCAGAGGGGGCAGAGAGCACAAACCAATGAATGTTGTTACACGTCCTGTGACCTACAATACGGGTGCAATCAAGTGGTTTCATAACACGTTTTAGTGTGTCGAAATAAGCCATAGGTGACAGACGTAAGTACAGCCGCATCAGTCCCGATAAGCGCAGACGCATTATTGATGCTTTCGAAAGAGGTGATGATTGGCGCATGGTAGCTCGCCTAAATGGAGTCAATTGCAAGACCGCGTATAAGTGGCTCCATATCAAGTGCATCAGTTACGAGGCGCAACCCCGGAGAAGTAAAATTGTAAACGAATCGGAAGTCGACATTATACTGGAATGGATCTCCACGAACCCGACAGTGACTCTCTCTCTTTATGCGTGCAAAACCGGAGTTTGTGAAAGAAGTTCCAACAACTACTATCAGTCGATATTTGAATGGGCGGTTCATCACTGTAAACAAGCTGTGCCAAATTCCCGTCAGAATGAACATCAACAAGAACCGGACGGTACGACGGCATTTTGTTTATCGATTGTTAGGATGGTATGCGAGCTCCAAGACTCTTCACTGGATTGATGAGACAAACTCCAACTTGTTTTGGTCGATGGGACGTTCTTCGAAGCGAACGAAGGCATGCATTTCTGTCACCAACAACAGAGGCCGAAACTTACATTTGATCATAGCAATGACAGAAAGTTCTGTTACGACCTACATGGTGCGAAGAGGTGCCTACAACAGTACTGACTGTAGACAACGGTTCCGTGCTCTGATGAATAGACTGAAGATCGGCGCAGCTATGTCAACAATAGTGGTGATTTGTCATAATGCCCCTTGTCACACTGATTTGGAATGCATCTTTTCGGAAAACGCTTAAAAAGTTGAGCAGCTATTGCGGTTAGCAATTGAGAACGTCTGGAGCACAGTGAAGGCGAAGGTGAAGCAGCTGTTGCGGGTCCATTATGATGCATTGATAGGTGATGATCCTGATCAAGTACTGAGCCAGCAGGAATGGCGCACGCGTATTCTGGGACAAGTAGTCAATTCTGCTATGAAGGACGTTACGGGAGAACAGTGTGCCCATTTTATCCGCCACACTGAACGATTCTGTGTGCAAGCGATGGGCGACAAAGATATGGGAATACTGCCGTAAATGTCAAGTCTATCTGTGAATAACGAAAGCCTTATTCAGGGCTAATACTATATGATTGATTTTCTTGTTTATGCATACAAAAGGTTTCGTTGGGTGGGGGATGCTGATTTTATAACTAGCTTTGTCATCACTTCATCGGAGGATAAACGTTTGAATAATCTGAACCAGATATGCAAAATTGCGAAGCACATGCTTCATAACAGCAGGCAATATGTTCCGGTCTTGTTCAAAGTTCTAATAGATATAGGTGCTAATCACCGGTGGCTGTGTAATAGTCATATTGGATGGGCACAGCCGAATAACATATTTCCTCAGTACACCATCGTATACATTGCAGTCAGTCACAGTGTATCCGAACAATTCGCGGAATAAGCTCGACGTCTCTGGTATTCTTGTTGTATATTGATCAGTTTTAGTTAGCGTGGTTCTATGGATAACCACGTATGAATACAAACGCACAAGCATAATATTGAGATATTATGTAAATAGTATGAATGTTTTTCAATGGGAAGTTTCTGCACTCGCTCCACGAACAGAGGCAGTCGTAATGCCTATTCTAATCGATAAGCACATACTAACATAGTAGAAACACAACGAACGAGCATTTTGTTCCATATAGATAAGGTTTTCTGACCACTGGATCGTTCAGCTATGCAGTACGAAGTAGAATTCTTAGTGAACGTGTCGACGACCGTTTGGGATCTGGTCAGATGCCCAGCCGCCTGACTTATTTATTAATCATATCAACTCGCATGACACCAAATGTGATTGTCTTGTTTGTACACTTCCTTTGTTGTTAGTCTTCATGTACTCGGTAGCAGGTAAACTTTTTCTGGACCCGGTCTACCACAATTAGATGAGGTTTGGTAAACCTTGCAACCCTTTTTTCAGTGCAGTATGAAACCTAAATCCAGTTGAATCGACTATCGAGTTGCGGTATTACTGTGACCAACGACTGTGCGCCACTTAATTGGCAAACTCGAATGTGCTTGTTCAAATTTAATGATAACTGTTAGTCCAATTTTTCCATAATTTATATAATCCTTAAAACAAACGTAGCGTCCTATGTTTTACTTATTTCCGCCAAAGATAATGCAAAACAAGGGACTTAGCGTTATTCCTTCCAATGTATTGCTCACCGGTGACAGAATGATAGCCCCATTAGGTGGGAGTAAGCCGCGATACTTTTGGTTTGTTTGGTTTTTACACCATTTATTCGTAATGAAAATTTAAAATCAATATCTGTCAGCTGGACGAGAATTGTGACAAAGTGAATCCAGAACAGCCTAAAGTTAACAAACAGTTGAAGGGAACAAAAGACTACGTCTAGTACAATTGACTACCATGACTTCGGCAAACATCAAGTGTCACAGATTGTGGCAATGCACCATGTCAGTGGAAACGGTGGTTAAATTCAAGTTATTACTTGCAAGTGGGAGGTGTTTAAAATTTGGCGAAGGTAATATCTTGCGATTACCTGTGACAACGGAGCATCTGTCGAATGAAGCGGCACCAAAAAAAACAAACGGATTAGGTACAATGAAAATGAATCGCTTCTGACAAATGTAGAAGTCCATTCTGATTACAAAACGGAACGGCAAATCCCACGCGAGGTAAAGGCAATGTCTGCCTCTCAAATATGCCGGTAAATACTGCACAATTTTTGTCGGGAAAGTCTCCAATTCCCTGGAGATACTGTTTCAAAAAGGCCTAACAAAGTTCCGTTGTACGTGACCTTCACAGTTGGCAAGGGTCTGTACTTATCTGGCCTTCACCAGCGTTCTCATTAACCGCTGTTCCGCTATCTGCTCAGCGCTCGTCGGCCGTTGCATTAATCGTAAGGTCAAGGTGTAGCCGTGTAGTCGAGATGATAAAAAAAACAGACACGAAGGTTGTCTCATCAATCCAGTGAAAAGTCTTGGAGCTCGCATACCATCCTAACAATCGATAAACAAAATGCCGTCGTACCGTCCGGTTCTTGTTGATGTTCATTCTGACGGGAATTTGGCACAGCTTGTTTACAGTGATGAACCGCCCATTCAAATATCGACTGATAGTAGTTGTTGGAACTTCTTTCACAAACTCCGGTTTTGCACGCATAAAGAGAGAGAGTCACTGTCGGGTTCGTGGAGATCCATTCCAGTATAATGTCGACTTCCGATTCATTTACAATTTTACTTCTCCGGGGTTGCGCCTCGTAACTGATGCACTTGATATGGAGCCACTTATACGCGGTCTTGCAATTGACTCCATTTAGGCGAGCTACCATGCGCCAATCATCACCTCTTTCGAAAGCATCAATAATGCGTCTGCGCTTATCGGGACTGATGCGGCTGTACTTACGTCTGTCACCTATGGCTTATTTCGACACACTAAAACGTGTTATGAAACCACTTGATTGCACCCGTATTGTAGGTCACAGGACGTGTAACAACATTCATTGGTTTGTGCTCTCTGCCCCCTCTGGGCTGGACTCTATACCCCGATTTGATCACATGACGGCCTTCACAACTCAAGTGTTCCCTCGGACATCGTCCTATCGCAGCAACCAGTGCGTGCAGTTGCAATCAAAAAGACCTCCAAATCTGAGTCCACTAGACCAATCATAAACCACTTCCACAGTCTGAAAATACAATGGAGAAATTCTACTGCACTAAAACGAAAGGTTTTTACACGAAAGATACACTCTTATGCCTAAAAGAGAAATCAGTATGGACAAAGTTATAGTCCTCACGTGCTCCGCAGTACGAAACAGAGAAAAAGTTTATCTGTACGCCAAATTTGCCCTTATATAAAGTACGGGACCGGAAACATTGGATATCACCAGCTTTCAAATTAATCGAACATAAATAAAATAATGACGGAAGACAAGCCATAGACAGGTCATCACGAAATACTGGTGAACATTAGAACAACAGCAAACAAATCTGTGGATCCGATAGTCAGTTGAATTTGTCAAGGCATAGGTATAAACTTGGCACCAAACAGTTGCAATAGTGTTAAAACAAATGAGATATACGGTGAAAGAAATCGAGAGAACGGAACAGAGAGAAAGAACAACGAGCCCTAAAAAACACCAAGGTATCAAACACAGTGAATCGGCACGAGTGTACTTAACAGCGATTTTAGCAGTACGATATATTGGATCGCCCTTTCTATTGTGTGCCCAATCGCACGGCTTGAATCCCAACCCGAGGAGGAGAGGATGTGAGCACCACCATTTATTGGAAAATTCAAAAACCAAACCGCGGAGGTTCTGCACATATACGGCAGGCAGTTAGCACGCAACGGAATTAAGACATAGCGAATCAGACTAGACGATCATATATGGTAGTCGTGGCGTTGGAACTAAAAAAGTTACGGGGGCATCAACAAGTAAACGGAAAACATTCAGTTGATTCTGATGCGTACAGGCGTATAATCACACTGCTGCAATTTGATCGGCTAGTCGGAGTCATACAGATCAATCCACCTAATACCTAATCTGTCTCAGTCAACGCGAGCCGAAATATTCCAGCTTCACTTTAAATAGTTGATGTTCAATCCCGTCTGTAGGTTTGCACAATCCTGTACAGAACGATGCCGCCGAAAGCAGATAGATCAATACTGTGATTTATTTTGTCTGCTTCCTTAAGAAATGTGCCTCCTAACACAGTAATGCTGCCAAACAATTGTGCTTTTTACCCTTCGGATTTTAACTAGAGAGCCAGGAACGTCCCACAAAAAAAGTCAGCATCAAAGTTTTTATATCCGGAACCCATGTCACACATGGAAACCAGACGTTCGCTTTCGTATCAATCTAGCACACATAAACATAGCACAGTACGAACAGAGAAGTCGCGAACAGCTTTTTGCAGTGTATCTCTCGAGCATATTTCGCCGCATCTAACCATTATCACCATCATAGACAGCAAAACATCAATGGTCCTCCCTGATGCTTAACTGCCACACAACCATCAAAAAACCAAAGAAGAAAAAATAAAGGAAGGGGAATGGACCTAACTAATAAGAATAGCTTCTTCTCTATCCAAACATTCAGCATCAAGGTGCCTACACCTTGCAAACAAACAACCAAGTTATAAGTGAAATGTAAGACGTCATCAGCAACACCGCTTCCTTACGGCTTTCACTACCCGGCATCATTAAGTGCATCACACCGGGTACACACTACAGTCTGCAAGTAGATATAGTAAAGTTCCATGGACATTCTGAACCCACACAACAAAATCAACAAACACACGCAAGCAAATCAATGCGCAACAGTTACCAGAGTAATCTGGTACTAATAAACTAGTCTTTCTATACGCAGAAGGTTGGTTCCCATTTGTTAATTGCTACCACCTCCACGAACCAGAGAAGCCTACGATTTTCGTTGCGTAAGCTATCCGAAGAGTCTTCTCCAGGTTCAATTGAGGTCGACAAGTCAACAAGAGTCGAACAAACGATGACGCCCGTTCCTTGTGACTTGTCATATTCTGATTTGAGTCTGACAATATGGTATCCATCAGCGTTCTGTGAACCCAGACTGGAATGTGTTCAGTGATCCGATTACGTAACTGCCGCTCCGTTCTGCTTGTGTAAGTGGCCCGGTACTAACATAAGAATTCGAAAATGATGCAAGATCTATCGTTAGGCGATAGCGGTGTTTGGATTTGGGTGGTTGTGAATAACATGAGCAGCTGGGCTGCATAAAACGTGCGTCCCGTAGCCGCTGTGAGATGGGTTTCCAACTGAATGGCGACGTTATCACTCTTAGAAGACAAACTGAGGAAGACATTCAGTTTGAGAGCTGTTGAAGTCATTCTGAGAGCCAGCGTTTATTTGCTGGATTTCCTCACAAATGTTGATGGAAAGCCATTTTCTTCGAGTGTTGCTCTCAAATACATCTTTGGTCAGTGTTTCTCTCGAACAGGTCCACATTGCACGACAAAACAAAGTCCTTACTATACCGCGCTTGGACAGGATCGGCATAAAACCGTGAAAGTTTAGGTGTGGCTGAGTTCAAATGTGATTTCGGTAGACAGACCACAATACGGAGCCGGTGTTCCGGCGTTTCATCAGAATATTGAAAAACGCCAGGGTTTAATCATGCTCGTGCTCAATAGTGAGGCTAATTTTGGGATTCAGTCTGTTCAATGGGTTGAGCATACTTGTTGCCATTTCCTTGGTGTCAGTAAACATCAGGAAGTTGTCGACATAATGCCCGCGGAAGTGAATCTGACTGATGGCAACATTTGCATTCTGCTCCATGCCGGCAAAGAAAATATCGGCCAGTAGCGGACCGAGTAGACTGTCCATGACAACACCATCGATTTATATGTAGCCAGTAAATCTTTTAGCTGTTTGGCTGTAGCAGAAAGCGTTCTAGTTCAGACGTAGACAATCCCATGTTCAATTGATGCAGTGATAAATTAAATCAACCGTCTGCATCAGACGAACAACTGTGTCTGTACTAGTCATGTTTGTTGTTGCAGTCCCAACCATCGAGTAAGTCGATTAGCTCAAAACTATCTTTCACAATTTTTTGAAACACTGATTGCTTTACAGGCTGAAGAAATTGGGCTAACCACTGTGCCAGCTTGTGTTGTAGTGAACCGGACATGAATAGTATTGGCCTCAGAGATACACCAGTCTTGTGGAGCTTGGGAAAATCATACGGTTAAGGAGTATGTAATCCTTTAGATGTAATGGACTTCCGTGTTGACTAACCAATGAAGCGTCCTTCTGACAATGCTTGTGCTTCTTTGTTAACACGTCGTTCAAATTCAGCAACATTGTCTGCCGAGCTATCCTGACGGAATTCGGCCGTTATTTAGTAATGGCTGCATTCCTGATTATATATATATATATATATATATATATATAGTTTTATCCATGACCACAACGGATCATTTGTCTGGTTGTGATATTATCAAGTTTTTATTGATTCGTAGTTCTGAAAAAGCACTAAAATGTTTTGGAGTCAGGATTTTATTCTGATTGGAGGACGCAACTTTGTTTAGTGCTCGAGGCGGACCAGTTTGGCTTTAAATCGACTTTCAGCGTCCTGACACTGGACTGAATTGTGAAGGTTAGTCAAACAGGAGGTCAAATTGAGCCTGTGACTCGATGATATCGTTCTTCTTTGGGGACAGAATTTAAAATCAAAAGCTTCCAGCTGAAGGCTAGTGAGTTGAATTGATAAGTTGGTAAAATACCTAGCCGAATTTTCTGAGAATACTGAGTTTGTCAGATTGCGTCCCAGTGACTGGGCACGTTGATTCTGATGTAATTCACTGTTTCACTGCAAAAGTTAGTGAACTTAATACCGCAGATAAGGCTGAGTTTGTTAAAAATCCATCGGTTGGAATTGCAAGTTCTGGATAGCTTGTTCAGCTGACCGACGTAGTACTACAAATTGAAGCCAACCATCTGCGTACAGAAAGACTAGTTCACTAGTACCAGATTATCCTACTAACTGTTGCGCATTGACCTGTGTGCGTTGGTTTGTTGATTTTGTCGTGTGGATTCACAATGTCCAGGGAACTTTGCTATATCAACCTGCAGATTCTAGTATGTACCTGATGGGATGCAGCGAAATGTGCTCGAGAGATACATTGCGCAAAAAACTGCTTCTGACTTCTCTGTTCAAATTTGTTACGGAAAAAGCTGTTTTGCTCTTCTAAAGGGCGATGGATTACTATATGCAACAGGCGGTCAAGTTGATGAGAAACACAGCATGGGCTGTTACGTTAAGTAATCGGCAGTCACCCCATCCAAATATGTATCAGAAGACCTCGGTATAACTTATACGAGTCCTCAACACACGCTGCAAATGATTCAGAAGCACGGTAGGGTGCACAAACATGCATGCGCATCATAGGCGCTATTCACAACTCACAGGTTCCATGAAAAAACCACCCAACACATAAGCTATTCACTTCCACCGCTCAATACGTGTTGCAATGTTCTGTCACTTAGATCCCTCCATATTGGTGTACACCTACGTACGTCGCCACCGTAGTCTGTAGAGCCCATGTAGTGACCTAGAGACAACCCCGATATGTCGAGCGTACGATGTGTGAGCATAAACACCGGCTTACATTGTACATATGATCGTAAGGAGGTTTACCTACCGTCTGTTTGATAATCGCGGCCGTGTTTGTCTGTTTACGTTTGTTGGCTTATGCGCTCCAAGGGCACCAAACACATCCGGCAGGTTCGAGCGTTTGATGGCTGGATCCATAGCTTCCCCAACTGTTTGTACATATTGGTATGGCCTAGTGGTGCTTAAAACATTCTGTAACTTTCGTATACAATGGGTTAGGTTTTTTATCCACTGGAGCTTGCATTTAGTGTTTGGTACACGCCCAAACCGATCAAAGTGGAAATTTTGACAATATCTATCGGGCATATTCTGTTTAGTTTATATAAGTTAATAATTCGTGCGTGTCTGTTTATGTTATTTCAATCGTTTACCATTATTATGAGTTATCATACTTCGTGAAAGTGCGCAAGTTTACTTCACCAGACGCTCCAATTAGCGCACTTGCAGTCCCAACCGCACCATTTAGGGAAAGCAGGCCTAGAAGCTGGTTTGCACAGCTTAAAACCACTTTTGAATTACGAATTATCACCCCGAAGCTGATGAAGTTCAGTCATGTGGTCGCTGCTTTTCCGCTTTATGCCACAGACGAGGTAGACAACATGCAGTTGCCTGAATCAGATAAACCTTAAGAGCAGCTTAAGAAGATGGTTATCAAGCAAACTGATCTGTCCGAATGTAAACGTATCGCGCAGTAGCTTTGTGCGACTGAAATAGAATACTTGAAGCTTCAAAAGTTTCCCCGACACATTTAACTCCTAGCGGGTATCGCGTAACGATGGGACTCTCCAAAACGATCCAACGTCTGTCTCGTGATATCTAGAATATCCTCAGTGCCCACCTTCACCTAGCCCTATCATAGTCGGTCGACACTACCGAACACATGTGGAGGACAAACAGTGTACAGGTTTCCCAAGTATCCGCGCCAGGGCCTGAAGCACACAACCTTAACAGACCCTATTAGCGGGTTCACACGTCATCTTCAGGTTTTCAATAGGCAACGCTTACCACCGCTTACAATGTCGAGTAGTTCTAACCGGCGATCGTCTCGTTTGAATTCTCACCATCGTCGGAGATCTACAAAGAATAACAATCTTAGCCACTAATGGTACCACCAGCAGTCCCGTAGGCGTGGCTGACCTTGCCAGAATTCCTGTTCCTTCTCTGAATAGAATTGGGAAGATTGGCCGGTCTGCATACGCATATTGTGGCGACCGACGTTGCAGGCCTATGTAGTTACTTGTTTTTTATTTAAAATCGCGAATGTACAGACTATTACTTTATCGATACTGGGTAAAGGTCAGCTTCTTTTCCCCCACAGTCCCGCGACCGAACTAAGCGGGCGCAATTAACACGCATTAGACGGTGCATGTATTGCCGTTTGTGGTAAGCATTCTCGCAAGTTGGAGGTGGGGCTTCATCGCCTTTCAGTGGGCTCTCACTGTGGCAGACTTTCAGATGCAAAATATTGACATAGATTTCTACGAGCACTTTGACCTGGCAGTCGCCGCTTGATGTATGACTCAACATTCAGTTAACCGGATTCCGGACAATCAGTCCCTATATCAACAAACAGCTAGGAATAGCCACACCACATTAACCGAACAACTTTTTACTGTCCTCAAACAACCTACCACGTTACCATGTACGTCATCATCATCATCGTAGACAGCAGTACATCAGTGGTTCACACTTATGCTTAATTGCCACACAACCACGAGGAAGGAGAAAAGCAAACCATGTATGGGAAGAGAAAAGAAAAAAAGGAAATGGGAGGGGACCTAACCACTAAAAATAGCTACGTCCTCATTCAAACATACAACATCAAGGCGCCTACACCTTGCAAACAAACAATCAAGCTGTAGGTGGAAGTAAGGCGTCATCAGCAAGACAGTTTCCTTACGGCCTTCACTGCTTCGCGCCATTAAATACACTCACTTCACAGACAACTCGGCCAAACAACGACAACATTCACACCACTGAGCTCGGTTAGCCGCCATCTCACCTAACGTCTCAAGCCACCGAATCTGTGAGTCGCGAAGGCCCCAACCCGGGAGACGAACCCGATCTACAGTGCCCAACCCCTTCGTGAACGATTTCATTTGTTTACGCCAGGTCATCATTTGTTCATCTCGCACCTTGCG
>JTDE01000680.1:0-29773 GCA_014338405.1 Paragonimus skrjabini miyazakii
ATATTATATAATATATTGTGATGATTCATGACTCACTTTGAAATGTAATCATTTGGCAGCTTTTGAAAAGTTTAAGGTGGGTCGTTTGTGACTGGTTGCACATATTTATTGATTTCTGTGTGATTCACTTTCAATGCAACATGTTTCAAGTAGAGTTTCATCAACGTTATGTCCACACTTGAGTGGGACGTCTACAACGCACACTGATATGGGAATTTGTTTACTACAATCACATTAGTCATGGACACGCATGTAGCGTGGTTATGAAGGTCTGTTTGGGTGTGAATTGTTGTACTGACAAATTAGTCTGTGCTGTGAAGCACACTCTCAGCTAAATCTGTAACAATTTTGATATGCTTTGAATGATTGTCCAACGGTCTTGTTGAACTATTGTTTACATGTTAAAGTAGTTTCACAGTAGACACAAATTAGTAACAAACCGCCTTGCATGAAGAAAACAAACGATTATGGAATGTCTCGTTTTGAATGTTCGACTGATAGGCTGTGCAGCGTTTTCTTCACTAGACGCACTAATGCAGTTTGCAGAATTTCTAACAGGTACCTAATACCCGACATACCAATCGTTGACGTAGTCCTGAGAATAAGATATTTTCCAGTTAAATAGAAGCTGTTGGATGCAATGACTTTTTGAATATGTTGCAGAATAATATTTATTTAAGTCGGCAACATCTTCAAGGGATGAGAGATGACGGCGTTGGTGCATTGTAGATGCTTTTCAATGAATTTCCAACTGTTATTATGTGTACACTCTACGAACTATCGTCTGTGAGAAAGTAGTGGTGTGAATTTCTCATCCGGTGTTCCCAACGTTCTGTAGGTTGAGAACGGTATTTTGATATATTCTTCGATAAAATGTTTGAAGAAATTATCGCCACCAATTCCGACTTACTGACTTGTCTATTCGGTTTCTGGTTTGTAACGGGATCATATTACTAATGATCTTATGTGATGTAGTTAGTGTGCACGGTGTCTATCAAGTACGCGAAAGCAAAGCTCCTTCTTGTCATGTGTGTGATATAACCGCACACATTACGAGGAATCACCTCATGTTTATCAACCATAGATCAGTCGTATGAATCATCCAGAACTCATGAGTGCTTGTTTACTTCGCTTATAAGTTTAGACAGGTTAGCATCAGGATCTGTTTAGAAAATAGTCAGTTAACTGTGGTATAGTAATTGGACGCCCAGTGGGCCAAATAGATATCATATTTTTCTAAGTTAGCAGTAGGAATAAGATACATTTATAAACCGTGATACAGAGTGAATACTAAAGAACACTTGAATTTTGTTGGCTCATAAACCTAACGAATTCTTGTTGTCTTTGACATTTTGTAAACAATCAGTAAGCCTGACCTTAACAAAGTTCCTTTCGAGTACAAAGTTCTGGTGAAATCAGTTCTTCCAAACGTTTGCTGATCAGCTTTTCGATGTCCAACGTTTCTGCTTACAAATCATTCACTGCCGAGTTGAGTGTTTCATTGATATGTTTCTGAGTCTTCAACGACGCAGGTGTCGATCTGTTCATGCATGCGCTCACTAAATAAATGTTTTCGTTTAGGCTTGTCACAAAACTAATATATGCGTTAATTTGCAGTTGCTAGATTTAAGTGGACTGGAATGTTGAAATAATTTGTTGATCATCGTTTGGTACCATACCTACCTGCTGAAATCTTGTTCCAAAATAGAATAAACATTGTCTCCCCCCCCGCGTTTATCTTCAGTCGACGTTGTCCAATAGTTACAATTGAAAGTAACTTTTGTTTACAAACCGGAAGAATTCTGATATATAAAACATAAAGCAAATTTAACTCCAACACCCACATTATTTGAAAACAGAGAATCGGGTCGAATATATTTTTGGATATTCGTGGTCACCTTCACTGATTCTTCATTACGTTTTCTAAATGCACTTCAGTTGAACTTGGATTCCATCATTCATGCTTAATGTTTTGTTAGATGTACCTCTTATTTGAAACAGATAATATGCGTAAAATCATGTTGATTTATTAATATGACTAACAGGTTTTGTTAGTTAGATTTACTCACAAAACTCTCTTTAAAAGTTTCACAAATATAAAAGATCTGAGAACAGCGGAAATGTTTATTTAATATACTTCTTTTGCACACTTCTGCGAATACTGGTGGTAAACAGAAGTGCTCTTTCGAGGAGATCCCTAGTTGGTTTCCATGTTTTCATTACAAATCAAATTCACATTTCTGTGATGTAACTTAAATGGTTCTTTTATTTCCCTGCAGTACAATAACTGATTTGCCATTCAACCCTGCGCCTGTTTATGGGTACACACATGGGTACACATACACTTTTCGAATAAACCGCACTTACCATGGTGATACACTGTGTGAAATCAACGTTGTGTTCTCTCCTACGTGCAACTGTTGCAATATATAGCATGGAGCATATAAACGTTTCTTAGGGATGAAACAATTTTTTGAAGATTATTGCGCTGTTACATGTAAAGTTCTGAATCACATCCATTAGATCATTGGTTTTTCTACTAGAATATATATCAAATGTTCTTGGACTACAGGTCGGTAACCAAGATACGCTGGCCATCAGGTCACCTGTGAGGTAGTAATTAGGGTAGTTTCTGTTTGAGCTAATGAGTTGTAAATGCGTTCAGAACGAGGATGGTTTGATCAACGATTTCCATGGCATGTAGTCCAGGTTAGGTTTGCTTACCGCATAAATGTCTTCCGAATGCCATCAATTAAGTTGTGTAATTGAAACCTAATATATATTGTGGCTGTCAGAAATCAGCATGTTGTCCTTCGTCGATAAGTGAACAGCAGACTGACGGTTTCCAAACACCAGGTGTAGTAACAAAAATATTTACAACTTACACGAGAAAGCAATAACTTAAATTGGGTTTTGTAATCTGTAGTTCAATCAACCATTCTACTGCCATGTCGACTGATATGCTCCGTGAACCGGACAAAAATACCGTGTTCGGATTGGTTAAGCGATACCAACGTTGTGATGCAAAATAAACGAATTGAGTCATTGAAACGGATGCTTGCTCTTGTTAACACAAGGGTGCATCCAGAGCTATCGCAGTTGTCTCTCCTTAATAAACTCCATGATGCTCAACCAGGCATTGTGAAAATAAAAGCGGTTATTTGCCTTTACCTGAGATGGCTCACAATCGGCAGACACTGTCTAGAAAACGGAGATGAAATTTCACACATGGAGGTAACTGCAGGCACCACGTATTTGCTGTCAAGCATGAAGGCAAGATGAACTGATTGATCCCAGATATTCCGCATAAATGGATTGATTCTCAAAATTTTCCCGCGGAACAATGAATAAACTACAATCTAAACTATGTAGAGCTTTTGAAGTATCAAGCAAATGATATCAACCGATATAGCTTTATGTCTACGTGCACTGGGTCTTTGGACAAAGTTGATTAGAATGAAATCAAGCGCAAAGAGAAATCACATCTTAATCTCATGTTGGGAGGCTAGGCTGTGTGCCATGCAGATAGTTAAAAACAAATGTTAAGGAAACAGTCCAGTGCTTCCTTACG
Source organism: Paragonimus skrjabini miyazakii (assembly GCA_014338405.1). Lineage (NCBI taxonomy): Eukaryota > Metazoa > Platyhelminthes > Trematoda > Plagiorchiida > Troglotrematidae > Paragonimus > Paragonimus skrjabini miyazakii. The sequence goes on from JTDE01000680.1 coordinate 3,572, forward strand.
TGTGCTTCTAGATCATGCTTTATTTGCCTACCTCTACTTTGTTGACGCAACCACCGGCAGCAGATCTGCGCAACTCATATTTAACTTTCGTCTCCTTACTCGGCTGAATTTATTCGGCAAGGGTCTTCAATGAAACATCCCCATTGAAAAATGGACCAAAACAACTCCATTTTGAAACACGTACTGAGGATAAACGCCTGTCTGAGCCCGGCCGCACCTTTGTGCATTCAAACACAGAATGTGCACATCAATCCACTGCAGTGGTAACTATTAACAGACAATTCGTACGGGCTCAACTAGAACATGAGTTAATGATATGGAATCACCTGAATCATGAACTCCTGAGAACACGCAACTCAGGAAGCGATCTGTTTCTGATAGTTCCACTCATTTAAGCACAGGACGCGCTCATGACTAAGCTAACGCCTCGTGTCACACACATAACCTGCAGAGGAAAAATTACATGTAAGCGAGCTGTGCGCAATCGACTGTTCCATACAGGTTCTATACACCTCTAGTGGTCCATCGATAGCTCAATCTTTCCGGCTGGGACAAAACTGTCTCCATAAATTTTGGATGGATTTTCAAATATTTGAAAATTCTGATTATTGAGTTAGTTCGTCATTGTAACAGCCGTAGATTGCTATAAGTTGTCATTCAACCATCTCATTTTCTCACATTGTGTGCTGCCTGGTACTCATATGTTTGTTGCCAGGGGCGTCGATGCTATTCAACAGATCGTCTGCATACTTACGTAGCGTACGCATTATCATCAAACATTTTAATCAAAAATCTCGCCAGTAAGCAGCTGCGAAACTGGTGGTCAATTTATAGGATCCACGTACAGAACAGATTGGCGACTGATCGGAACACATTAACCAGGACAATCTTAGTGTCGGATTGCACAAACTGTTGCATTTCAGCCTAACAAGTCTTGGAACTAATCACACGAGAGGCACAATGTTACACTCAGCGGTCTAATCTTTCAACTACACATTAATCAAAAGATTTAAATAAAACGTATTGTTAACGATTACCAAACCATAATTAGATACATTAAAACGATTAGTATGTGCACAAATGTTACGACGAAATCAGACAATGTTCCACGTTCACATCACAGTAACTGAACACAAACGAACTAGGTCAATGAGCCAGTTTATTATGACATATCTACAAAACGATCCATGATTACAGTTTGCATCGAAGTTCGCATCCAGATAACTGTCGACCGTATGCAAATTTATAGTTCTAACTTTGTGGTTCGAGGTAAGTTTCAATCGGAATCCTATGCTAATCAGGCATACCGTCGGTTTTCGATTAGAAATCTGAATATTCCGCCTCAGATACAACCTTGGATACACTGAACTTGTACAACTGTTGTATAAATTACTTAAAATTCTCATATGTTCCGCGTGACCTTGATACCCAAAAAACATGATGGAAGTAACTGTTATTAACATCAACAAGCTTTCAGAAGCATTATGGCCATTGAAACATGCAGTGATGTATAAGCAAACACTCTGTACGCATTGTGCAGTTTGTCTACATTTGTGTCACTCAGCATAAGCCTGTGATTAAATTACTATGGATAGCCTTTCGCAACTATTACTCTAAATATGAATTGTCGTTCCTTCCACATGGTGTCACTCAAGTGGATTTTCATCACTTTGTCGACCAGAGATTGGATGGGAATAGTTTTCTGCCTTGATCGAGCAAATTTGCTAACTCACCTATGCCGTCCGATCCAGGTTATCTCGAGTTGTACCTTAATTGTCATCGTCCCATCCGAGCGACGGGACAGGACTACATCTGAAAACGAGTTGTATTCATTTGACCCAGGCACCATAGTAAAACGAGCTGTACCTGAGTTGAGCCACTCCAGTAATTTCTTTCGGCCTAACAGTTTTTCCGCTACACATGAAATGTCATCTACATGGCGCTTATAGAAAGTGAGAGAGTTGATCTGAGTTGCAATCATGGCCCAAACAATTTCAGCTAGTAATGGCCCCGATAATGACCCTCTTGTTATTTCATCCTATTGTTGATATAATTCAACGGAAAATTGAATACTGGACGTCCTGTCTGCTGCGGTATACTAACTATTTCAATTATTCTATCAGTAATCCCGCACTTATGCAATTACTCTCAGAAACTAATTTACCTCCCTGAACGGGATATTCGTGAATAGCAATGCTATATTAAACGTGCTTGAATCCATACGTCTCGCTCATCTCAATCGTCAGAACAATTTGGATAACAATTTCAGACATGATTCTCGCATATTTTTCTCTCGATGTTACCTTTACCAGTTTTTGTAGACGCCCGCGCACTGTGGTACTAAGCTGTTTTCTAAATTATATCATTCTCCGCTCTGGACACTGTGAAGAATCGTTCAAATTGATGTAGTAATTTCGCTATCCATTTGTAACTATTTACGTTATATTCTGATAACATCTGAAAATTCAATATGTGCTCCTTTCGCGCATTTGTGAACGAACCGTTATATTCATTGCGGTTTTATTCCCTCTACTAACTCTCATTGGTTTTCTGCCACGTTGTGCTTCGTTCATGATTTACCTACACCAATATTTTAACGGCGTAGCCATGGCATCGAGTACATCCAATCAGTAGCCTCGTTATGTGACAAACACTTGACACGCGTTATGAGTAGTTTTTAAGGGGCTTACTTCCTAAACTGTACTAGCCACATTTCACGGAAGTCAATGGTTGTGAAAATGAGTGTCAGACAACCGAACGGAGACCAGGCAATTTTATTTGAGTAATTAACTTTGGTCAAATACGTTTGCTGTAAAGTCTGACCCAATCACCGTAACTGCTGATATCCGGTCAGTGCTACAATTATTATCGATAATTTGAAGTGTCAGATGATTATTCAGTTTGGAGATGTAATTTCAATAGGCTTGACTTTTACTTGGTTCAATCAAGAGGCGATTCAATGTAAACACAGTAACAGGTACATTCCTTAGTGACATTCGGTATGATAAAATCATTTCCAAAACTCAGACTCACCGTTCAAATGTCAAATCGAACAGCAGTACATTTGAGTGTTGTGACTTTACACTAAATGTTTCATACGATTTCTTCCTGGTGTGTACAACTTCGATTAACCACACTTTCAAAGCTCTATTCAACAGCGTTTTAATTTCACCAATATACTGCCCAGATCTGGAAATGTAACTTCAGAGTCACGTGTGAAAAATTATGCATCGTCTACCGTAACATGTCACTTATGATACCACGGGAAAGTGTAGTTCATGCACTTTTCAACAGTGCCGTCATTATTCTGGTCAGATATGAGGAACTACCTGGCCGATCAACCTACCATAGTGGCAGTTAAACACACTGAAGTCCGTGCTCTACTCTAGACAAAGTTAGACGGATTTCATTGTCAACATGTCGCTCGGCATCCCAATGCTCAATCAAGGTCACTCGACTGACGCTGGCAGATGTAACGACATTCAAAATGCACCAGCAACTTGATCGGCCCCTATGTGCACCTATGAAAACTCCGCTGCCGATTGCTGATTATAGTCGTTAGTGGATTCGTCGGTCTACTCTGAGTGAAACCTCCTCGAATCTGATCAAAGGGAGTCTACGATCTAGTTTCTAGCCAAGTATTTCATCGCACTGCTCCTCGCGGTGATTTCAAGAAACCTTACGGACTGTGTGGTCGAGCAGTTACATGTCAGATTCATTATTCTGGACAGCAATCGTACAGTGTACTCTAGACAGGATCTCAGTGCGCACGACACTCATAGACATCCCACCTGCTCAGGGACATCACCAGTAGTTTACCGAAAGCGTACCACCGCTTATCCGATCCAAGCAACTACATAAATATGGGCATAATCTACTGGTAGATATTGCATATTTGGAATTCAACATTTCATCTGATATTCGCGGTGTGAACTACTGTTTAATTTCTGTTACCTATGGATTCGTGTATTGTGTTGTTTCGGTTAACTGCTTCTTGCAACAATATGACTGACTTCTGGAAATTCCAGTATTATTTTGTATATGCCTGACTGCCAAATATTTGTTGTTTATCAGTGATGGCTTGATTATTACAGTATAACCATCTATTGGGTTCTCATACCTCCAAACATGCGGTGCCTAACGGGGGATAACCGCAGGTTGGTAGCGTTCGCATTTATCTTTTGTGTGAGACTCAGTCTCTCTCTCAACCCATCGGAGTTCTGCCCTTGGTCGTCGGAACTATGAAAGTGAACACATGAGAAATCTAAGAGGTGTATGCCCAACCTGTCTGATTGCCATGACATCAAGAGAAGACCACCGTGCGCCACACCGCCTGTTCCGCGGTAAGCTACTCATCTGGCGCCTTATCGAGGTCGCACCGCGTATTTTACCTTGTACCCACTGAACATGAGAACATAACCCCTGTTCAGAACTGAGTTATAAGGCCGAGTGGGCGACTGTCGTCTCTACAACCGTTTGAATACGTATCTGTTGTTAATACAGGACCCCGACCCCGTGAATTATGACATTGTCCTGTAGTCATGTTTACTATGAGATTTATTGTGTCTGTCCAATTAAAACCTCACCTTCTGTTAACCATGGCCAACGAGATAAACATCCGCAACCAAGCCATTCAAGACGTAAGACACCGGCGTAACTATGGCCTTTCACCTCGTCAGCATCAAAGATATGATAGATGGAACATTTCAGTCCATTTACTTTGAGGGAAAATGTAAAGCAAGCATAGTAGGTGCGAGCACCACCACACTTAAGATGATTCTGTTAAACTTGTGCATAACTGTGTGTCGAACAGTAACTGTGTTAGCCTGCCTAAGATTAGTCCAACATTGCTACCGAATTGAAAGGAGCAAGGAGAGAACGACTTTCAAAATACCTAGGCATTGACTCCACAGACTACGAAAGAACTCTAACCATAAGTACGCTTGAATACCACGATGACTGAAGTTTACTGATCATGCCATAGCTCACCTCGAGAAGATAGTGGAGTTACAAAAATTAGTCACAATACAAGGGATAACTCAGTTAGGACACACCCTGAAGGAGACAGATACACAAACCAGCAGCCGTCATGTCAACTTCAAGTAGTCGCTAAATACAGGATCATGAACGACATCATGGAGAATGTGCCTGATTCAGAAGGTTTGGGTGCTTTAGACTAGTGAGGCTTCCCATCACTTCTTGACATTTATGCTCTAACAATCACCGACGTGAATATTTTCCTACGACCGGCGTGATTAGCATCAGGACTGCTGAGTATAACCTTGCTAAAACAAATGGCGGAACAGAAACATTCAGCTTGAGCATCACTGGATGAACTTCCGCAATTATATATATATATATATGTTTTGTCTGCTATAAGTACTGAGGTATACTAACACGACTTCATTCCTAAACAACTTGGACGATCACCGATACCATCATTTTCTGCGAAATCCACGGAGATTTGGTATTAAGATAATGTGCGGGACGGCGAATTGTCTAAACCTGCACGGCCGTTTTGCTGTGATAAGGTGTGGTGACTATAATTCGTAACGGAAAATAGTGCGTATTTTTGTTTTACTGCATGAATAATTGCGTTGTACAGATGCTGGTTACATTACTATTTCGTCGGCTAACGTGCTGCTTTATTACTAATGCGTAGAAACTAGCTCTAGATTTAAACTGAGTCTATTTCTGGTTACTATTACGTATTCCCAACTACCACACAAATATGTCGATGAAAGAGATGGTGTGGCACATGAAATCCTCACGTGCATATGACAGGGTGCAACTGGACCTTCCAGAATCGGTATGAAGATTAGTTTACGACACTGAAAACCCCACTACTCTGTTTGATTTTGTTTACATATCTTCATCTGCGCATAGGCATGCCAACACAATGCTGTGCGTGAAAAACATATTGTAGTAATAGCCCTAACATATAATGTTGGATTTTAACCACTCAGAACTGAAGTTCACGAACCATTTAGTCAGTGCTTTAACGCCTTCTTTTGCAGGGAATTCTACCAGACCTCACTAGTAGTTGGATTTTTTTGACATGTCCAGGACCATGCAGTTTAGCTGATGGGCAGGGCACTGTCTTGTTTCGATAACATCTTTACTAACGAGATCAACATGGTAGACATTCTAAAAATCACAGCTGTGCCTGATCTTAGCGTACGGAGTGATTCAATTCAGTCATCCACACAGGGTTATACAACGTATATGCCAAAAATTTGGGACAAAAAAGACCTATCTCAGAGCGAAGTTTATAGAAATCAAGACGAAGCTAAGCATGGTTGAATGGCTAGGTTCTGCCACAACACTCAGCCCAGACGATCACCTATGCTTTATGGTTGAGAAATTCTTTGAGGACATTAACAAACGTGTTCCAGTATAGTGTACCCGACCTAATAGAAAACCGAAGCTTCTAAGGAACAGAGCCAACCACCAGACTACAATAAAAAAACCTGGCCTTTAACACGTACTAGTTAGAACAGAATGAACGTTCTATTGCTGTGACACAATGACTACGATCGCTTTCAAGAAGTTTTGATTTAGTCATCAACTCGCTGTAGCACTGATGCTGTAGGTGAAAGTCATGATTCTCCACCGCGAAATTGCACCATGCAAAAAGATTAATACTGGTATTTTACAATTGGAAATCTCTGGATGATTTACCAATACGGATTTAGAAGTGGTCAACATTTTGTGCAAACTGTAAGTGAGCGTGCATAACTGCACATCGGGGAGACATTTTAGCACATCGAGAGCAACCTGACCAGATCACCCTTAACTTCAGAGTTGCAATTCAGACCCAAATTAAAGAACTTACTAACTCAAAAATCACCGATTCAGGTTTCATATCTCTTATCGTCTTAAAAACTGTGCTACTGAGTTTCGAGTCTAGGCCGTCTACCAGAAGCTTGCAAACGGTTGGCAGTAGTAAGTGTCTCCAAATTTGGGTGAAAAATTGGCTGGACCTATCGAAAAATAGCGTTGCCTGCTGCGAAAATGATCATAAACCAATGGTGAGTTTCATAACTGATTATCTCCGGGACAAGGTTGAAGGTATCGAAAGTATCATCAGCGAACAAATGACTTCCGTAGGGAATACTCACACGTCATGCATCTGATAACTACTTGTGACTTTCGAACGGGGGTTGGCAACACAATACAGGACACCGGTGTGGTTGACCTGGTGTTCTCTAAATCTTCTGAATGGATGGAACACTCCATCTTGCTAATGAATCTGCATAATTATGGTACCTATAAACATTTAAATGCGTGAACTTTGGGTCATCATTAGTTCAAAGTCAAACTTAACTGACAGCTGCCAGGATGCTTTCATGTTACCAGCGGCGTTCTATAGGAAATCACTTAAGGAAACCTGTTGTGTATTCTCCATCTGTGGTTCCCACTGGCCAGGAAGAAACAAACCGAAAGCAAAAGGATTTGAATACTAAAAACGGCTACGTGTACCCCCGACCATTCACTGAGTGTTCACACACTGCAGCCGAACCAACGAGTATTGAGTCTTCTAGGATCAGAAGCATAGGTAATCTACAGGAGACTACCAGTGTTTCCTGATACGAAAACGGTTTCCAATTAATTGACCTTCGCCGCTAATCAGATATCGTTATCGGCAATCGGGCTACAAGTCAGCTTCCTACGCATATTCCTTTTAAACCTGTTATGTGAACAGCCAGGACGAATGTGCCATCTTGCTTCTGACAGCTTTAGTGATTTCTCTGAAATAGAATGTTTGTTTACACCCAGAATAACCATGCAGCATTATAGAATACCTGCTTCATGGATCTGTGCTTGCCAGCTATTGGGATTTCTCAGGGTGAGATATATTAACCTTACATTCTTGGCTAGATTGGCACTTATGCCTTACAGCCTGCATGGCCAATTTCGAAACGACCAGTCTTTGCTGTTAGTGAGGTTTTTGCCGATCAAAAATAAGAGTGACTCGACACTGTACGAATGCATGGTCTGAATCTGAGTACGTACTACAATAAGAAGGACATTCCTGGTCGCGATCCTGCCATTTATAATTAGCACTTATGTGGTTCATCTGATACCAGGCCTGATTAAGAGGAACAGAGCGTCAAGTATAACAGTGACGCGTACTATGTCTAAAACGAATGTTGGCTTTGTTAGTTTGTTCATCAGACCGTCCAGTTTAGCCCAATAGGTCATTGAGTTGCGCAAGTCAGTTTCGTTGGATAACCTAGTACATTCACATTGCTGTTGTTGTTCTGTTCCGAGGAAGAAACTCCGACAAGTCCTAACATGCTTTAAAGTTGCACTGGTTAAACAAATGGTCCGCAGAAAAGAGGTCGCTCTTTGAAGTCAATAGATGAAGAATTATGCACTTTTGTTGTGCTGACTAATGACCTGGTGACACGGAGCTATTCGCGCCACTATGCGAAGGCAACCTAGAGATCATAGTGACAGGCAATTCGAACCTGCATGTGTACTGTGCAGACGTAGCTAAAAGGATGCAATTTATCTTAGATATTTTGTTAAAACTTTGCTAGTCATTCGATCCTGAAGTGTTTTCAGTTATGTTTGCCTCCATAATCCGTTCACATCCGTTCAAATACAAGCCTATTTCCGTCGTTCAAAGAAGCATTCGACACATGCTGAAATTGTTCATCGACGAGTCACCAGAACCATGGTTTTTTAGAAAATCCCCTATCCGGAAATAACAGCAGAGGTACTTCAACGTTCAATAGATTGCGCACTTGTCGAGGAGATTCAATTGTTGTGCATAAACTACTCTGCACCCGCAGATCACGCTGCGGAACATCTCTCACTGCACAAATATTAACGAGTTTACGTTGGTTGCAGAAATTGCGATATGAAACTGACAGGTTATTTTGCAGATAGCACTGTTTCACAGTTAGACTCTCTTCACATTAGAACTCATTGTTCAACTGTGCGGTCACGGTTGGTTGTGTGTGATGCTTTAATACTTACTTCGAATAATACACACGTGACGGTCAACAAGCAGTGCATGTTTCCCAAACTTCACTCTGGCTCAGTTCCAGTGGTCAATAAATGCGCATGATTGGTGAAATGTTGTTTTAATATGCCCTAGTGTTCGTTGCCAATAAGGTTGTTCGCCTGCAGCTTCAGTGAAGTTTCATCGTAATTATTCCCATTCACTTTATCCGCGCAACCAGTAACCGTTCAACACGAATAGTTTCCGGCCAACACAGAAACAGAAACGCACAAACAATACTCTTTTCCATTCCTGCAACAATCGAGAAACCTTCTTCCTTATAGCTTCTAGTATCTACTGGTTGCACATAAAAATCAAGCCTCTTAATTGCGACATATACAAATTCCAAAATATTGCCAAATCTTCCACGTTTGTTCCGTTTTCATTCGACGTTTCAGTTGTATGATGTCGAAAATTCCTCCAAAGTTACTTTCCCATTCTGAGATCAACCCGTATTTCGACAATTACTTACTAAGTATCCTATTCCAAATAACGTGTAATATTACAAGTCGGGAGCAGGGGATTTTTTCAATGTAAGTTGAATAACCCTCGCAGCATCATCCCTTCCATAGAACTTTTAACAAGCTCCGCTAGATTAAAGACAGTAGATTTTAGTTTCAGTCTCGACAGAGCATTGCAATGTTGCATATTATGGTCATAATCAGGATATGAATCCCATGGGTGCTTTTATGAAACAATCTTGTTGACCGAAACTCATTTTTTAGCCTGATCAAAAATATGCTGCAGTGATATGCTATAGGGAGAGTGAAATTTGAGTCAACCGCTACGTCTTGAAAGGGTTTGGTCGGAAATTCATCGACACCGTGCAGGCTGTTATCAGTCGTATTTGATGGTCAACTTGTTGTTTTGTGTTTCGCGTGATATTCTGCAAAACCTGTATTGAAACAGACTCTTTCTTAAACAAGCTTTGGAAATTCTGAAATTACTGATGAGCAGTCGAGGAGTTGGCTCATTTCAAGTTGGACATCACCCACAGTTGATCGCAGCTATCGCATTACCATAGACTTTCCAGTCGGCCCCTTTCGAAAAGCAGAAGCACTAGACTCGAGTTTCACTCTCACTTGAGCTCGTCAGTAGTGCACATCCTTGCCACTACCGGGACTAGAAATCCAGCCACGCTGTTCATGAGGCAACCGTGTTTACCACTGCGCCATTGACCTCACGTTAGGCACGACCGAATTATCATATGTGAACGCTCAATCACTTTCGCTTGTGAGTCATGATCAGGTTGCCCGATCGCCTCGAGAGCAGACACAGTTACTGTCTGTTAACTCCAATCGACAACCCCATGATCAGGATTTCCTGAACAGGTCGAAATCTACGATCTCATCAAACCTGCTAGGCGATATATCGGATTACTGATGAGTAGTTTGGGCTATAGCGAGGATGCGCACTACTGACGAGCTTCAATCTGAGCGAAACTCGAGTCTAATACTTGTTTTCGAAAGTGACCGACTGCATAGCCTATAGGAATGCTCCAGATTCGATCAATAGTGGGAGATATTCAACTTGAACTTTACCAAATCCCCGACTAGTCAGTAATCGAAGATATCACCTAGCACTTTTAATGGGATCGGAGATTTCGACCCGTCTAAGAAGTCCTAATTGCGGGGTTATCGATTAAAGTTAACAGATAGTAACTGTGTCTCCTATCGAGACGATCGGGAACTTGATCGTTACTTACAAGCGAAAGTGGTTGAGCGTTCACATATGAAAATTCAGCCGTGCCTAATGTGAAGTCAATGGCGCCGTGGTCAACACGACAATTGAAATGTGAAACCATCATACGACAAATTTTTTTTCTCAATCCTATCGATCTTTCTGCGTCCGACAAATGAGACACGAAATATAAAATAATTTGGATGTCGTTTTGTGGCGCAGCTCGATTGATGCCGCCTCGAATGTGAACCTGTTCTTTTTAAGTTGACCACCCCGGTATGATGCACTCTCACTACCTCGACGTAGGAGGACGCCTACTGGACATCACGAATGAGTCATTCGCCGCATCTTAGTAAGGTATTCAAGCCAAATTGACTATTGAGCTGGCAGAATAGCCAAACAGATTGACAAATTCTGGGTTTCCTAACGTCACACTCGAATAGTCGGTCGGACACCTTAGGATTAGAATGGGGCTATTGAGTCATTTTGATAGAGGCGATAGCGACGCACAATTCAGGAATGATCAAGTGTACACACTAGGGTATATGGCGGTGCAACGACTGGAACACTTTTACTAATGTGACGGATGAATTACTGCTGTCCTAGCGATGTGAGTATGAAAGCACTTACGAAAACATTCATTCTTGCCAGTAAGTAGACGGAAACTGAGGACGGTGTTTGAACGGGGGTAAGGTTGGTCAAAACTGCACCAGCAACCCAAGCCTCTATGCGTATCTCCCTGTTGGGCAGGCATGGCACACGAAATGGCATTCACCTCATGTTGCCGGATGTAGTTGAAAGGAGTATCAGCTACCATACAAACCATAAAGTTGCTCTGACCGAAACAAATCTGTAAACGTTATCAGAATCCAGACAAACTAAGAAGTCTGAGTCACATTTCGCGTTTCAACATTCGGGGGACAATCTGAATGATCACATCAAGTTTAGCAATTCATTACATGGTTCAGGTCGAGATATAGCTGTGGGCAACACCAGAATGTGCGAGTCTACTGACTATCTTGACTACCTCGTTCTGTGTAATACTACGAATTTCCATTTCATGATCTATTTACTTTAGGTAACTACGTCAAGCCTCAAACAAAAGCACATTGCTGACGGTGGGCGGCGTTCAACTCTGTGGTAAACCTTGTTATCAATGTCCATCTAAGCTGACGTACACGGTCAATGTCTACATCAACATGTTTTGATTCAATCTTCGAAAGTGTTACTGTCAGCAGTGATACAGTAATGTATCCTTATTTCTTGTTAAAAAACCACTTACCCTATTACTTCCTATGGAGTACTTAAATATTATGCAGTTCTCAATGAAAACCCTAATGAAAATGTCTGCGAAGAAACATATCTTGTGGGCTTTGTGAACCATCACGTTACAAATGGCATATATCAATAAATACAAATATGCTTACTACGGTGTTTGCTTCAAGAATCTCTCTGGGCATATGTGATCACTTTCTACTTCATCAGCCTTAACCGTGACGTGTTTTATAAGCATCCGTCTATTTGCAGCATCTGCTGCATGTAACTATTCATCGTGGCTGTAAATTAAGGAACACCCGAGTACAAATCCTCAAAGATTTCAATCAACAGTCCATCGTCGAACACCTAGGATATGCAGCGTGAATGTCTACGTTCACACTTCAAAACAAGAGACTTCTGAACCCGCGTTCAGTTTCCTCTCTACTGAGAGAGAGAAAAAAAATCAACACGAAACGAATTAGTTACATGTATGCCCAAGTTCCTGATAAATCTGAAAACGAAACCTTTCTTGGCTAACTTGTGCGCTGAGTTTGTGTCACTTTTCTTGACCAGTGTCCTACTCAACCGCCCGTCTTGTTAGTGCACTCTGGGTTTGAGGATAAAAAAAAGTCTGAAGCCATACGGAAGGTTAAATTTAGAGAGCGCTTATCATTACAAACGCAAACTTTACGTACTCACATTCTTGTTCGCAGTCATAAGCAAATTGTTACTGATCATACTGTACAATGCACAGACCGTTATGGAATAATTGTTGAAGTTTGATGATAGTCAGTTCACTGTTGGTAAAAACAGTCCTACTGTTTCCCCTACTGTTTCAAAACGTTTGATGAGCTGGTTGAAAACGAATCCGAGTTAATGCACTGTGAACAATGGCATTCACATTATCTGCTTGAAAACTTTAAATAGGTAAAGTTTTAGTAATTACGATAGTTCGAGGGGAGAACTAAAGGAGATTGGTGTTATCAGTTGACTGACATTATGGTCGTAATATCAGCTTTTGAGATTGATCAAAATCGTTGCTTAACGTCCCAGATGTTGACTGAATTTCTGTTGTTCTGTCTGAAATACAAGTTAGCTAACATAAGAACCCGTTCCCGTCGGTCGATTCCGGCCACATCACACAACGCTCATTCCATCGAGTCCAACTGCCAGGTCACAGGCTGTTACAGTAAGCAGGTTTGACTGCCAGTCACATTGAACCGAGTCAGAAAATCAACGGCTGCAACAATGAGACCCCTATCCACCTGGTGCCGCCATTCAGCCTAGTCAATTACGCCACTTACTGGTCGAGTAGGGTTTTGTGTTGTCAGGCTTATGCGAACATGTTCTGCGGATTAACTGAATTGTTGACGTTGGGACTCACGCCTAAGCCCCTCCAACCACAAACAAAATAAATGCAGTGCACACGTTTCTATTGTTGGTAAGCACGACGGTGCTGCCCTGAAATACACATCAACAAATATTAGATAATAATCCCTGTTAAAGCATAAAATGCAACATGAGATGACGGAGCTTACGTTGTTATGCGTATTTGTTTCAAGATGAACACGGTAGCTGTTGAAGTAAGAGGCAGGCAACTAGCACCAGCTTCATGACAACGCGCACAATAGACGTTCGACATGCCATGAAGAAGTATATCCGTTTTTCTTCTCCCGATTGATGCGCAATTGCCATTTGGTGGTACCTTATAGACCCTGCTGTTTCTGGTCAGCTAACCAACAGGCCATCAAATGGACACGTTTTTCTGGTCGGTCAAACTAGCCAGAATCATCTGAACACTTCATAATACGTTGCACAACTCGACAATGTTTATGGAAGGGGAACAAATTCGAGATGATGTCGTCTAGTCCCACCAAAAAAAGTAATCGACCTATAGAGAAGGCGACTCCGTTATGTTAGCCTAGTTGTTGTTTCTTCATCGATGCTAACGTATGCTCACTCAAATTAGAAATTCTAAGTAGGAAACGGTATTCTATAACAAAAACATTTTATTTGCTGATTACGCTGCTAATAAGTTTGGTTGATGCATCGGTAAATCGGAAAGCTTATCTCATTAGCCGTGAAAAGATCTGCTGTCAAGTTTCAGATTTCGTAATACCACCTTCTCCAAGTTGGGCAAATCACTAAAACGATAATAAGAGACGCTCATTAATCAGTCAACTGTTGTTCTACTCAATTATGCATCTGTGTGATTCTGCAGCTGGGGTTGATAAAGGAACATGTTAATTGACGCTAGTTCCTGTTCGCCCCTTGTCATCTGTACCAAAGCAACAGCTGTAATGTACACTTCATGAGAGGTGGTAAGATGATACCCTGAGCACCATGATATGTACTGGTGTTTTTGTGATTGTGTTGGAACAATTCATCTCATTACTGGCCAGTCACCATTACTAATCAATTGCACTATCTGCAGTGGGAAGTTGGCGAGATGTTACAGATATCGCTATCACTGAAATCTGAAAACTGTCACTTGCTGGGTTACCAGATCAGGAAAATCGGAACAACGGCGGTTTCAGCGTCACTGAGGAATATCAACTCATTAGAGAGAAATACAGCTTTTATCAAGAAACGACAGTGTTTGCGAGTGCTACTGGACGACAAGCGCCTTGCCTTTTAATTAGGTTGTTCTTTGACACACTCACACAACTTTGCCTTAGGCAACCCGGTTATTTAAATCTTACACGCATTCAGATAATACATTCAAATCACCACTTCTTACAAACCAATTCCATGCAGCAGTTGATCGTCGTTTTGATTGGTTGGTGCCAATCGTCAACAATTCCGCATACAGCAGCTTGTCCGTGAGCTCTGATTGGCTGAACGGTCTTCAATCAGGAAATCGCTCGTCCAATCTTATTACAAAATTTACCGTCACACTCAGAGGACTTATTTATTTTAGATTTCCTCTCATGGCACGCCCCACAAATATGTCAGTTCTACCGAACTGCCACTGGTTTCCATTGCTCCAGAGAACTAACCTAAACATCCTCACTGTATTTCCCGTAGCAGCCATATTTGCGCGTACTCAATATGTGTATTACTTGGAAATCCACGTGTTAACGACTATATTCTAAACATTCAGCCGATTGATATCTCTTTGAGTTAAGTGTTATTTGGTAACAGTTGAGAATTGCTTAGAATGATAATGTTGCTTCTACATAGTACCATTACAACTATCCTGTTTTATATTTAGATTAAGTTGTCGGGGCGGTATGGTATAGATTGAACTAATCGTCCAATTAATATAGCAAATGCCCTGCCAACATAAACATTTCGAAAAGGTAGGGGTGAATGGGTATGTTTAATAGAGAGTGCTTTGGCAAACTTCAATATGCGTTCTGTTGTGTGTTGTATAGCACGGTAAAAGCTATGGAGAACAATAATCTGCAACCTATTTCAGACAAGTTTTTGAAGATTTGGGTGAGAAGAGTTGGTTTTTATTATGGCAGGTCTTTTGAGGCAACTACCCACTGAGTACATACATCATCACTTTGAAATATGCTCATCTGTCTGATGCTCAATGGAAGGTTAGTCTTCTCGGCGTAATTATCTCTTAGCAACAGCATGAAAATTTATATTATTCACTGCAAACCAAAAACTTGCATTTGTATTTATTAGAGACGGAAAAGATCTGACCAACCGCCCAACCTTCAGAACGGGATGATCCTGCTTTATGTAAGCATTAGATAGTGAGTATCATTTCGTCACTAATATTCCTCGGAGTAACGCATACCTGGACCATTTACTAATGAAGCATGGTAAGTCTCCTTCAGCAAGTCATCAGCGGATTCCTACTGTCAAGAAGGAACCAATGTCCGCTTCCGGAGGTGATGTAGAAACTGAACCAGTCAACCGCTACTCTAATCACTGCAACAGACAGACACTTTCAACGTCCACTTTAACGACGTCTGTTCACTTTCAATACAACGTCCAACTAGAATTCAAAGGAAAGAATTGCTGCGTACGATCAATGGATGCCTGCACATCCGTTCTGCTGGTGTCGCACGTCGGAATACATGGGTTGCACTTCAAAGTATTACCATTTAAAGAATCATGAAGAATCAACTAACTGAGCTCGCCAATGCGACAAAAAAGCAGTCATCAGTGTGATGACTAACCAGTTTGTTTTAATCACCAAGCTAATGTTAAAACTGCTTTTCACTTTTTCTGTAAGGACATATCAATTGAAACCAGCCCCATAATGTATATTAGCCACAGACGAATCAAACACCATTCGATCGCAGTCGGATTCTGTGCTGCCAAATGCATTTCGTGCACAGGTTTCGCTTTATTTACAACAGAAATGGTTGGGACGTACGCACAGTCTAGGGTGGAGGTAACTATTTCTGTAAGTTATATCGAACAATTGAACTGTAGTTAAAATTTGCAGTTTTTCACCTCAGATATTATATTTAAGTGTGTTGAATAATATCTTCGTGAACGCTCTGTAACTGTACGCTACGACTGTTTTAGTTATTCACTAGTATACTCTGTTATCTGTTGTCGGTTGACGCTGTTTGCTCGCAGACGAACGTTGTTGATATTGACCGTACCTTCAACGTAAATTGTATCGTAGTTCAGAAACCGGCATGCGTTTGGTCGTGTTCTGATGAATCAGCTGATGTCAAATGTTTAGTGCATTCAACAACTATGTCATCCAAAACTGCCAAGTCTGTAACAGCATACTTTGCGTCAGTGGTGAATTGATGAACAACAGGCATTTCTATCCTTACGGTGGACACTTGAAAAACGTATGTTACGCAATTACGGATATAGATCTTGCAATGCATCCAAACTGCCCGTTATTCCAGGCAGGGGAAAATGGACAAGTATAATGTGTAATAACTGATCACGTAAGGGTGAAATGATGGTTCACATTTGCTTGGACAAACAGCAAGCAATTTGCCTTGTGGTTATCGAACCTAATAAGCGGTGCACATCGAACTCAGACAGAGTTTGTGACTAAACTTAGACCAACCTAAGAACGACTATGTACAGGTTTGCCTTATGTCTGGATTAGGAAGCAAATCGCAATGTATATGCATCCGTGTTTCAAACACCGAACAGAAAATATAACACGACTGCCTATTGTGAGACGCACGACGGGTGGCGGTCACAGTAGAGCATTCAATCTTTCGTTTTTGTGTTTGTACACAGTACATAATTATTGTTGTACAATTCCTGAGGTAGCAGCAGACGCCACACATATTTTGGCAGATGTTATTAAGCAAAACATTTTGGGAATAGCGCAAAACAAAAGTAAGTAGTGTTGATACAAAAAGCAATGTCCACGCAGTAAGTTCAAAATTAGTAACGTAAGTATGAAAGTATAGTGGTAAGAACTGGACCGAAAAATATAACTTTTCCGGTAGTAAAAGTGGTTGAACACTTTCCTGTAAATTTAAGAACAATATAAAGCATGTCACATATTAGCTAACATAGTGATCCATTGTGGTAACACTAAAAACGGTGGTGATCGATTAAAGTTTCTTGAAAGAAATCACGTGATTTGAAAGAACCTAACCATCTTTTGTACACTTTATTTGTGGAATAAATTATTAGTTCTTTCAATACCCTTAAATGAGTAGTATACGTGTATTTCATGTGAAGTAGAGAGTCAAGCATCGGCAATCTTCCACGATTCCAACTGCAAGGTTATATACATCTCCTCTATATATGCCATAGATTGATGGATAAATGTTTTGTTTTTAATGAAATGGGGATCAGCAGATGAATCAAGTCAAATATTTTGTGGGCAGTTTGACTTAATTTTAACTTCCTTGTACAGTTCCTTATTTTCATGCATTTGGGAATTGATTTTCTTCACTAAATTAATAATCAAAAATGCGTGTGGGCTACTTACCGTGGAGGTAACTTGGACTCGCTAGTTGGGTCAAAATATTACATATGAACAGCCACTTGATACAGTGTAATGATTGGAACATGGTTAGTAATTCAGATTTAAGTCAGAAACACTGCATGACTTCGTTATACACACAAATTGCCAAATATACGTCCGAAACGCAATTTAAGTTGACCGACAAGGCTGTGGTGTGATTGGTGTGATGTTTTTTGCAGTAACTGATCACATTCCCAGTTTTCACATTCGTTTTTGAAACAGTTCATTCACTTCAGAAGTTTGAACAAAACAGTCAGAAAACGAAAACTGGTAGATGCAAGCATTTCGTATTAACTCATCAGCACCAAATTTACAACAACATGAAACGGTTATTTTTAAATCGAACAGATAGGGGGTAGGGTGGATAGTCAATCGGTGAGTTAAGAAAGGTCACTAAGTCCAGGGAAGGGTCAAGTTTACGAGCAACTGTTTCTGAACACACAGGGTCGGATTTAGTCGACTGATTGGGAGAGCTTCAGCAAACCGCAAGAATCTTGGATTCGAGTGACGTAATAGGATTCCGAATGTGAAAACTGGATCGATAACGTGTCCAATGGTCAGGATGTTACTTGCGACTGCAGACGCTGGTTGCTTGCGTGTTTCAAACACATTGTTGTTCTGTAATACGGAGTTCTGCACCCACTGAGGCAAATGTTCCTTCACTCTGGAGATCAAGCACCTCTCGGTTATGCCTATGTAAATTGGCAGACACAATGTGAGGTGGCACCGATAAGCTGAACTCTTTTGACTGATGAGACAGACAGTTTGTGGGTCCGAGCAAGTACACAGAGTTCCGCTGCGTTATATGTCCGTTTAATTGAATTCACTGATCGTTGAGTTGTTTGACGCATGTTTTAATCACCTTTAAAAGGCATTTCTATATAAACCTTCTTTTTCTTCACTGTGGCCACCTGTTCTGAAGGTGGTTTTGGTCTATTATGCCTATCTGTGAACCTTTTCGGATACCCATTAGATTGTAGTACAGACGTGATCAAGTCTAATTCCTTTGCAAGATTATCTCGTGTACAGATTCGTCTTACAGGCGCGAATAATGTATTCACCAATGCGCGTTTGTGATGGACGGGTGTGAAGCTACTGAAGTCCAGGTACTGACCGGACCATGTGGATTTCCTATAGATAGCTCTTTTAATAGAACCATCTTCCTGGCGACTTATGAGTATATCCAGAAACCAACGATTGACTATCTACCCTACCTCCTATCTGTTCGATATAAAAATAACTGTTTCATGTTATTGTAAATTTGATACTGATGAGTCAACACGAAATGCTTGCATCTACCAGTTTTCGTTTTCTGACTGTTTCGTTCACTTTCGTTTTTGATCAAAGTTATGTAATGAAGACAATTTTGGTGCAAAAGGGCAATTTCTCTTAATTCCGTTGACGTCTCTGCACTCAACCCGAATTTCAAACTGAGTTATGTTCACACTTAATCGTAGTTTTCACATAATGGAAGTCTCTTTGCCTAGCACACTGTGAACGGACACTCTCAATTTGTGTGTGACACTCAGTAGGGCCCATCAACAGTGCATATCCTAGTGGGGACCTGAATTTTCATGAAGACCGTCATGCTTTTTATAGTGTTTTGTTAACCAGGACGCCATCAGCTTCACAGTATGTTTGACCGAATAATCATATTCAAAAGACCAGAGGACAGCTTACCGTGCATTGTGGATGAGTTCTAGTGCTTCCTTTTGAGGTGGATTGTCTGAACAGCTTTTCTGAGCGCTAAGGCTGTAATGTGCTAGTAGTCATGTTCAGTTTAAAACGTACTTTGCAATTACAGTGAAATGCTGGTGCATCCGGGCTACCTCAACAATGTAGTAGCTAACGGAAGTTAACTGATGAGACTAACTCCATCGTATACTGTAGACAATTGTGCAGTCAAACTGATAGGTCATATAGTCATGCTGCGTGAAATTTGAACACATTTAAACACGCACCAACATCCCTTTGTTATTAAGCTGAGAGTCAGAGCAACATCGAATGTGGAGTTTTTTCGGTTGATTTCAAGATGCCTGTAGTTAAGTTGAGCGGTCTCTTCAAAACTATTCAAGCCACAACTAAATTTATCGTGTTCCGGTCAAAACCTTCACATAGCTTTTTGTTAGACAGACGGGTGTGCAAAAGTACGCTTATTAAATTAGGTTTATTGGTCCAGCACGAAAGATTCAATTCCATCCATTTGTGAGAGCTTTTACGCATACAGCATATGCTGTATGTATTAATCGGTAACAGCGATGAAGTTGACGTAAAAAAAAATTGACATACTTAAGAGCAAACTGATCATCCTTCAAAGTTGATCCTAGCTGTTTACGCATCTTGACATTTTAGGCAGCCACTGTATAAAAATAGACTAGATCGGAGTTTGTTCCAGTTACCCCCTGAACTTGACCAACATACTTGTTGCCCAACGTACGAATGAGAGCACATGTGTAATACATGAACCCGAGTGAATATTCCGGACAGACTGAAGACTCACAATACTGGTAGGCTAAATCACTGGAGAAATTCGGATACAGTTCAATTTGTTCGAACGGTATAGCCCGCATATATTTTAGATGCAATCTTTGTGCTTGAAAATGGACGATGTTTTCTTGTTTTTAGTAGAGGTACCCAAAAGTTTCATTAGTAGTATCTGGACATGACAAACTGTAAGCAAGTGAAATCTAGAGAAATTCCACAGCATGTTTTGTACGCCTACCAAACTCATTTTGTATGGTAACTATCAAGTAGTCGTTACTGGTTAAATATAATAGGTTAACGTTAACTCATGGTTAATATCATACAGCTGTAAAGTAATCGGTCTTCTATGATGCCTGAATTTAACAAGTGGTTAAACTTCATCAATAATTGTGAGAGAGAAAAAAGGTGTGTTCTCAAATGATATGAACTAACCATCTTTGACAACTGTGAATATATTGAAATGCAGATGCAATATAAAAATGATTAGAATGTGACTGTGTGAAGCAGAAATTGTTAAACAATATTGTATTTACTTTACTCCAAAGTTGGAATATTGCAGGATAAGCTGACGAATAGATCAGACCTTAAATTTTGATCATACTTTTAATAAATTATTGTACTATTGTAGACATTATTCAACTGCTATATTGGACAGTGGTGATTTTGTCAAACGGGTAACGATGTGAGTCTGTGAACAGTGAATAACAAAATGTTGTAACTGATGTGGATTAATACACGACGGACAGCCCTGTAATGCTCGAAGATTATAATTTGATCTTTAGCCAGTCTCAGTAAGATTGTTGCTGTGTTTGCAGCTATCGTGCCCAATAAACTTCTACATTTTATTGATCCCCTACATCAGCTCAGGGTTAGACAATGGGATGCTTACTTTCTGCTCATTTTGTAATGATGTATTTTTAGTGCCGTCCGGAGAGTTAAACATGCGAATATTACTTTAGATCTTCTGATCAACCGTATTTTCATCGGTCACTTTTTGCATGCGACTGTAATTTGCCAAAATCATGACTGTTCTCTTTCATGTTACTTTTTGCACGAAGAGTTATTTTAGTGTTGTTTTTGGTCCTCAGAATGCATGCAAGTAATTTTGCTGTTCATTTCAAATGTCAACTAGCATTTCGAAGTTGAAATATTGGATAACCGATGAGTCCAATAAGAATGAGAAATAATCAGTCAAGTGATGTTGGCTGATATATGATTTTAAACAGTGAATTTATAATTACTAACTCTTACTTCAAAATAACTAATGTCGCTTATGATTTCAGTCAGAATAACAATCCAGCCAATATACATGAACGCAACTCGTTCATGCATTCGCACAAGGGCGTCTCGCAGCTAACATATTGTCCTGGCTGAAGTAAGTTTTTTCTTTTGAAACACATACGGATGAAACCTATAACTTCAGATTGGCAAATACATCAAATTTCCCACGAAATATACTTTTTGAAATGACGAGAAACGGAAGTAGTGAATGAACTACAACCCATTTATTCGTAAGCAAATTACAAGGGAAAAGAAACCTTAAATAGCCATTGGGACGATACAGATACTGTTAGCCTTCAGTGAAATCATAATTTTATCTCCACTTTTACACTATCTGTTACTCGATTTGTTTGGAGAACTTCGGGACAGACAAAACTAGTTTTACATTGTCATTTTTTTACAGTTTTGCAGGATTGAATCAACAATGAATAAAACACAGAATTTTTTGTAAGAGGATAAGAAATACAATTTTTTTTACAGGATATGTTAGAATATCTAGTGCTGGTGATAAGAACGCAGAGGGAATTATGTACTGAATGTGATGTTTCTACCTGTATTGTAGTAAGCCTTCATCTGTATTCCATATGTCATGATTATCAGGTTATTATGTGTTGACAGGAGACGTGTTGGTAGAGATGGAGATTCCGCGATCTGCATAGAGATGACTTTGGCATCACAGCTATCTCCGTCAAACACACGGAACCAACCATAACTTTCCAACACCTGCAACAATATTAAACGTCACATTATAATACTCTACTATACATACAATTTAGCTAAAGCAGGTTACAAAAGCAATACACTTTCATGTATGGTGAAAGTAATATGGAAAAAAATATGACCAAGAATGATGTTTATAACCTGTAAGCAATAAATAACACTCAATAAATTCTCACATGTAGTGGTTGAAGACCACGAGCTTCTAGTAAATGTTTCACAAATATAGAATTCATATCGTAAATTGACAGGCCAAAATTGGGTTGAATGTGCCATGCTTGTTGTCATTTTTTCTGAAATCTGGTTATCACATAAAGAAAAGGTTTTACAGATAAAACTGGGAAGAAGGCTTATTTGTCTTAGCGCTTTATGCGTTGAACGCTGACAATTCACCTCTTAGTTCCGTCCGGTAGAAGTAAACCATTGTCTTTCAATTATCATGTTCCACTAAAAATAAGCCAGCCATTCGGTCACGTGATAGGCCAATTTAGCTACATACTGTTCCCAATGAGCTTGCTACCAGGAGAACGGCCGTATCTCATCCTCCTCGATCTTTAATATAAAACAGTTTCACCACTTTACCTCTCTTAGTAATTATACTGAATGCACTAGAGTAAAAATTTGCTCACGCGATTTGGCAATGTTTTGCCCTTGAAAAGTGAGGCGACTTTTTCCAACAAAGCAACCGTGTGGAATCTATCATAAAACGTACACCTAACGAAGTTTTCATCAGGTTTAATGTGTGTGTTGTTTAGGATCCTGCTCGACGATATCATTTTTGCGAAACCGAAAAATAATTAGTGGTCAACGATCAAACCTGAGGTAATAGTACATGTTAACGATCTGCGTTTAGATTCAGAACTTGTGTGCCATGATCTGCGAAAATTTTCATTTGACTGTTCGCAGAGACTAGTAATTTGGTAGTGGATAATTGTTCGTTCCATTTTATATCAATAGAAACGCAACAGATGCACCAGGCGGATATTAGATTTGTGCGATGACTGCTGGCGTACGGACACAATGGAGAACCGTGCCAAAGTGTCAATGGATTAGAGGTAGATGGAATTATGTTAGTCTTTTTTGAAATTGCTACAAATTGGTGTAAAATTGAAACATGCGGCAACTGTAGCAAAACATATAGGAAACGGACAGCGTATACTACAATGCACTGAGAGTGTAATAAACCCGTATAAAAGTTGCATATATATTCATTTTGTCAAAACAGGCGGGAAGAGGTCACTATGAGATTGACGAAAACAGACGTTCTTTCATTCATATTATTATGCAGATACGCTATCAAAGAGGACCAGTGCTTTTATCAAATGCCCAATTGAATATATGTAGTCTTTGGGTGGACACAAACTAAGGACATTGACGGCATATCCAGATCCATATGGAGTTCTGCCAGAGATCCGATTGCTCAGTGTTGTTTGTTGTAACTTATCAAGCCACCCAAACTACTTACGAGCAGTATGATCAGTTTTTCGCCAGACCTCTGAAAAAGATGCGTTCGTGTATGTATCCAGGCCCGTGTGCAAAGTTTTATGAAACCTACCGTGAATACTTCTATTATTTCCTGCTGACTTGATTGCAGAAGTTTGTTTCATTTCAGCCATCACACGTTGTAGCTGGTGTGGTAATATACATACTTCCTTGTGCGCTAAAAACCTTCCAGCAAATTCTCGGATATAAGTATGTTTGTAGTAGCACCATCGCTTGGTGATGAACTGTAGTGGAATTGCACTAAAAAATTTCGCAATTGAAACGTATAGCAACTGTCGCGACCGCTGCTATTCTTGGCACAACTAACATCCATGTACTTGATGGTCTCAGATGCCCTACATTACTCTTGCTTAGTACGTCCGTTTAAGTTGGAAATGCGTCAACGTCTGTTCCAGTGACCACAAAGTGACAATCCACACAAGTTTTCTACATTTGCATCCTCCCTCTTTATTGAACCGTTTGCTTGCTTTTAGCAAGATTTGAAGTAATCGTAGGATACACGGTTATCTGTCCAATCTTCAAATTCGGTAGCCGTATTGTTTTAACAATGGTGAATACCATTTAATAAAAACGCCTCACATTACAACGGTGATGTGGGGTGCAGCTTTCACTGGATTTTTCTTCACATGAGCTACACTGTTTTATTCACGATGTTACGTTTCTAATATATCAACATGTTTTATATTACCCTTCTAATGTTCTACTCCGGATGAAAGTGGTTTGTAATTTTCATTTGTAGCGGAAAACATTGTTGAGATCAGGTGGAACATGTACTGTCAAATTTATCGCGTTGCTAAATCAATATGTTCTGCTGTTGTTAAAAAGACATTTTAAACTTACTTCGATTTGTGTAAACATAGTGCATTGTCTGTGTTTTCTATTCGGTATGTATTCGCAATACGTTATTCGCTTAAACATGTAACCCCGGTATATAACTGGTGATAACGTCCTACAATACACAAACGTACATCATGTTTTATCATGAAAACAGTATCTCAAGGCCATTTTGTTCATTACAATTCAGAAAGTTGAAGCAGGAGCCTTCAACCCTCAACTGAAACAGGGTACTCACAATACCCCTAAAGTAAGGTTTAGTTTTTCTTCTAAGAGGCGGAAATGGTACACATTTAGAATAATGTCAAGGCTCATTAGTCAATGACCCGTTTATGAGCTTGGTGCGGTTTTACGTGCATAAGTCCATTCTTGGTACTTACATACAAAAAGCAAAGCGAGTATGTAAACTTACTGTGATGTCATCAACTGTCAGTGCAATTTTCAAGTTTGTTTCAACAGAAATACGCCAGATGCATAGTATTTGCGGCGCGGAGAGGTCGTTGTTAAATATACCCGATCGATCTTTCATGATATCCCCGCAAACTTTGATGGACAAAAAATGTACGGTGGTGTACTTACTGTTTGGCTGAATAAATTATGACTCACAGTATGTCTACATTGTCAGGTTCTTAGATTAGTATGAAACAATGTTTAATGTTAGGATCAGCAGGAAGCACAATGGTCCCTCAGAGGGTTCGGTAGCTTTTTGAAAATTTACTATGCTGACTGCAAATTTACTGTTGATTATCTGTCTATAACAGATCTTTCTAATTTGCTGGGCATTCCTGTGAAAGCTACATCATTTCACGTTAGCAGTTAATTGTACACAATATTCTTTAAAACTATTTTGTTCATCTAACTGTAGTGGTTGCAGGTGGGTTTACTTACACACAGAAATAAACAGTCCATCATGTTGTTGTATGCCTTTAAAAGTGACGGTCAACTAGTTAACTTGTTAACCTGCATCTTCAATTTGTCTCGTTCGAAAAGAATGAAATCTGGCTGAATATTGATAACATCTGCGCAAGCTAATAAACAGTTGGTACAGGTATGCAAGAGTTTGGTTGGAAGTGCTTAAACTGACGTGACGTGTGATTGTAAAAATAGAAAATCTGTGCCAGCGTAACCAATGATTGCTCGAATTCCATTTTTCTTTTGAAAGCAGTCAAGGGTAATCTTAACTTTTGTGCAGGGTCTTCGAACCATTGAAGTAAACGACTTTCGTCATCTGCGTGCTTACATTTGACACACAGACGAGAAATTGAACATCGGAAAGAACAAATATGAAATGACCATGGTTACCTCATTTAGAAATCAAAAGTTACATCACATCATTATAAGTAGCTTTATAGTAGCTAACCTCACTTTGTATAAGTTGTATTTAATTGATTGGCTAAAAATGCGTTATACATAAAAATATTATGGAGGAGCGTTTGGTTATAGAATCCATTCGATGATCAACTCCGAATCTGACGTCAACAGAACAAATAGCTCTGCTTTCTCTTGATCTCTC